>RJWM01009713.1:0-67413 GCA_004363535.1 Dasyprocta punctata | reverse complement strand
AGTAAAGAAAACCACCAATTTTGACAGATTAGCAAATACCTATAGTCACACCAGTTAATGCCAGACACATTTTGAGAAGTGCATCATGACATGATTGTGTTGTGCCACTGTCGTCATAGTGGGTGTTCACACAATCTCTTAAGAAGGTGTGGCCCACTGCACCTCTGGGCTGTATGGCAAAGCCTGCTGCCCTGTGCAATACGGTACTGAACCGGGCAGAGCAGGCAACTGAATTACAGTGGTGCTTGTGTATCTAAACAGAAAAGGTACTGCAAAAATAGTAGGCATTAGGAATTTTTTGGCCCCATTAGAACTTCTGCAACCATCACTGCACATGAAGTCTGTGGTTGACTGAAGCATCCTTGTGAGCCCATGACTGTACTGTCTAAGCATCCAAGAGAAGGGAAAATGGAAAATGTTGCCGTTTGCTTGTTTGTCCATTTTTAAAGTGGAAATCTTGAAAATGATCACCAAGTTCACATCTGGTGGACTCAATAAACCCAAAGGAAAGTGAAGAAGGAGAAGCTTAAGGGCAGAGGTGTCCAGTCCAGACCCCTTTCCATGCAACCTCTGCAGACCGAAGCCAGTGGCTGAAGACTATAAATGCCACTGTAAACAAAGCCATGAAGCCACCAGCACACCTCTAGGTGGTCATGCTCATACAACATCTTGTACCTTCTAATGTCCTCAGCCTGCCCAGCCCTGGGGCCCTGGCCAGGCGGGGACTGAGCCCGGAATGAGACAGGGTCTCTGGAGAGAAGAACCCACAAGGCGACTAGCGGACAGGGGAGGAGGGAGCTGCAGAGAGCAGAGGACCAGGTCCCAGACAGCAGAAGGAGAAAAGAGAAGAAATGGGAAGGAGGGGCTGGCAGAGAGTGGAAGGAAGTAGCTCGGGCATCAAGGGTGGGGACAGGCATTGGCCCGCCTGGAAGTAGGAGGGGTTCTTGCCACTGAACCATGGACTTCGGTGGGGAAAAGGGACCTCTGGATCCTGAAGCCAGAAGGGATGGCTGTCCATCCTCCATTGGCTCTTTTGGCTGGACTGGTGTGTCCAGCAGATCGGGGCCCCGGTCCAGCCCACCCACACTTGGGCAGGAGGAGGTCACTTCTATCCCTCCTTGGACCCTTGTGCTCACCAGTCCTCCAGCCCGGGAGCACCCCCGAAACCTCCTCTGGCCTGCCCTGTTCCTTGTGCTTACACCAACCCCAGGCCGTCTACCCCTCACCAAGCATGCAGAGAAGGTAGGCACAGAAGTCCAGATCCGTAGGTCTGGGATGGCCTGGCCATGGATAAGACCCATGTCTGTCCAGAACGCCAGCAGCAAGGCCTGGGTCTCACTCCAGGCCTGAAAGCCAGTCCTTACGGGCAGAGAGACACTGCCAGCAACAAGCCCTGCTGCGCTGCTGGGCGTCTTACCTTCACGCCATCGTTCTTCTTGTTCCCTCCACTCTTCCCTCCTGTGGAGGAGAGAAAGTAGAGGGTTAGCAACACCAGGCAGGGCACCAGGGCCCACAGGGCGAGGAAGAGCAGCATCCACGAGCAGCCAGAGGGCAGCCAGAGGGTGGATGGTGTGGGTGCAGGGCTGGCTCAGCAATCCAGGGGAGACTTCCTCCTCCTCCTCCTCCTCTTCTTCCGTCTCTTCCTTCGTCTTCAGTGTCCCGGGGACTGCCAGTGGCCCACTTGGTGGGCCTAAGTCCCAATTTTCGGCACTCCTAAGTAACCCTCTGGCTTCATGGATTAAGGGAGGTGCCGGGCACGTCCCAGATCAGTGGGGCTGCTGTTTCAGCCTGGGGATTCCCTCTGGATCCCGATTGCCACTGTGCTGATGGTGGCCAACCCAGAGGCCTGGCTGCCTGGCCCAGGGCTGGATGTTCCCCCCGTCCCCCATCCTCCACCCTGGCTCTCTAATTTTAGCCTCATGCTGCTGCGGAGGTCATGTGTCAGCCCTGCCTACTCACTCTGGACAGCTGCAGGCCACGTTTTGCCGGTGACAAGAAGCAGATGCCCCCTATCGGGGCCCACCCTTGCTAGAGCACCCATACCCCTGCCTTTCTCCTCAAGCAGGATAAACCTCCCCAGCCTCAGGCTCTGGAGTCCCATGCCGGGTAGGCCATGTCCCTGGTAGCAGGCAAGAGCAGAGCAACAGCTCTTAGGAAGGCCTCTGCTGCTGTCATTTTGCCTCCCTCCTCATTTCCTGGCTGGAACCCAAGGAGTGAGCATCAGCCAGGAAATGGCAGGAATGCCCAGGCTGGCCCAGGCTGGCATCCGGCTGCTCCAGACCTTAAGCAAATGCCTTAAACAAAGTAGGGATCTCTGAAGTGCTTAGCACAACATTCAGCCTGCATGCAGTCAATGCCTGATAAAGCAGCAGCTATGACCAGTCCTTCTGCAGGCAGCCTCCAGAGGGTGAGCAGGGTGGACAGAGGTACAGGACATAGATGCCCCAGGAGCACTGTGGGATGGGGCTCCTGGCTGGCCCACTTCCAGCTCCCCCACATTTCCACCTGTGGCCCCTCAAAGCTTTCATCCAAAGTCTACTTGCAAACCAGGGAGAGGAGCATCTCTGGGTCCTGAACCTGAGACTACCGCTGTCTGTCCACGCTGGGGTTTGTGGGTTCACCCAGGGATAAACAGCAGGGAAGGGGTGCTTGTTCCTCTGGCTCCAGGGAGTGTCACCCTTTGAGCTGTAGCCCATTAGTGCAGGGCTTTAAGGCCAGTGAGGCCATAGACTCTGATTTTCTCCAGATTTTCCATCTGAGTCTTCCCACGGAATCTTCTGATTTTTAAGGGCTAGCACCCTTCCCCCTCCAAAAAAAATTTTTTAAAAACACTCCTAACTCCATAAAGTACATCTAGAAACCAGATCAAACCCATGGGCCCCCATGGGCTAGAGTTCTTCAAGATGCTTCAGCTGTTAAAAAAAGACTCTGACTGCCTGGTTAGCTCATCTTTCAATTTAAAGAACTGTGGGATTGCTGTCTGGGGAGAGGGCAGGAAGGCAGTTCACTGTGGGGGAAAGCCTGAGGCTCTGATTTGTTCCCACCTCCAGGCCTTACTGTTCCCAGGGAAGCCAGCCTGTACCCTGTCAGACTGACCTCTGGCTGAGGTGCTAGCCCCATCCACCATCTGAGGGCCCCTCGGGTGAGTTTCCCCATATCTGCCATCTATGTCTTCTCAGCTGCCCTGTCAGCACCTAGGGCTCCCCAGAGACAGGCCTCTGGAGGCACTGGCCAGAGGCCAAGAGGAGCTGCTTGCTAAGCCCTGACCATAATCCCTTCCCCTTCTCCCTTCGAGGCCACATGCCCAGGTAGCTGGACACTCCCCGCCTTCCCCAGGCTGGCTTTGGCTCAGGGCCAAGCAGGCTCCCGCCCTGGTCTCTCTGGTGACCCAGCTTGGTTAAGGACACTTGGTCTGGGTTGTTCAGACCTGTGTTGCAGGCAGGCTCTGCCTCACCTTAGTCCTGTGATTTGGGGTATCAAAGCCCAGCTCCCTGAAACTGAGACTGTCTCCTCATCCAGAAAAGAGGGGCGGCACCAGCCCCCACCGCCTGTCACGGAGGTCACCTGATGGGACTCCAGCAATATGGGACAATATTGTCATCACCCTCCCCACACACTCACCGGACCTGGCTCTGTCCCTCCCAGACTGAAACCCCCAAATTCCAGACTTCTCCTCTGGCTGGCCCAGCCTGAGATCCCCAGTGCTGCCGGGAGGCAGGAGAGCCAGACTAAACATTGAACTGGCTCTTGGCTTTCTGCCTTGCCTTTTTGGGTACAGGTTTGTGACATATGTGCTGAACCATGGTCATGGAGTCCTCTGCAGTCCCCACTCAGGGACCCAAATATCCAGCAAGACAGTGCTCCCAGCAGACCAGTGCAGGGTGGACTTAGGGACTCAGGCCCCACCACCTACCGGAGAAGTTCCTGGTAGCCAGCATGGTGGTGAGGATGGCTCCCTGCAACAGATAAAAGGGGCCGGGGGAGTGAGGGGAAGAGGAGGTAGAGAAATGGAGGAGTGTGAGAAAAGGCAGGCAGTGCTCCCCTCAGAAACAAAGGCAAAGTCTCTGCCTGTCTCTCCATCTGTCCCCCATCTCGCCTGGCATCTCTCTCCCTGGAGAGGCCACGTTTGGCTGGCACAGCTTGTGGGACAGGGCCATCCCCAGAGCAGATATTAATAGGTCCTGAGGCCTGGCCAAAGCCGACGGGCCTGAAGGAACCTCCCACAGCGGCTCCTAAAGGCCAAGGAAGTGTCCTCCTAGGCAAGGACAGCAGACCTCGGCCTGCTGCTGGACTGATGACTCCTTGCTCCAGGACAAGTTCATCCCTCCCTGGTCCTTAGGGTCAGAGGCCAGGGGATTCTCAGTGCAGAGAAACCCTAAAGAGAGAAGAAACCTTCCTGGCCGATGCTGCTTGCTCCTGACCTAACTCGGTCATTCTCTGAATCTGACGGTCTCCAGTGTTATGAGTCCCTGACCCCCATATTTTGAGACTCCCTCTGTGACACAGCTCCCGCTGTGGGGTGGGCTGGGATTCAGCTATCCTGGCTCATGTTGCCATCACCCCTTGGTCCATGTCCCCACCCTGGATCCTCATTTCAGGTCTGGGAGTAGAGGGAGAGGAGGTTCCCACTAAGCTGGAGCCCTGCGTCTGTCCCTCGATGTCTGTCTGTCCCCATTGTCCTCCAGTTTAGAGCTCCTCTTTCCCAGCTGGGGCTGGACTGCTCCTGAGGGTGCAGTTCAGGCCCCACTTGGTCACAGGTGACTTCCTGGCGGCCATAACCTCTCTCGGGATGACTCAGCCACTCTCCCTTACCGGGGCTCCTGCCTGGTCAGGCTTTGCCTCCAGGGCTCTCCGCATCCAACTGGAGCCACTCGCAGTCCCCTAAGGGGTTGTGCTCACAGTGACAGTAGCCTGTGCAGTAGCCTGTCCACCCCGCCTGGAACACCTCCTTTTTCAGGCTTCACTTAAACACCCCCGGCCCCAGGGAGGCCTTCTGGGGTCCTGCCTGGGTCCTTCCAGACCTGGAAATGCCACTGCCCTGCTAAGTCCTCCTCCTCCCAGCCCAGCACAGCACTTACCACTGCACACCATGTTCTGGTTACTTGTCTGACCTCTCCACCACCAGCCGCTCAATCAGGGTGGGGACAGGGTCTGATTCGCTGCTCACTCCCCAAAGCCCAAACTGCTGTCTAGCATGCAGTAGGTGTTCAACAAACGCTTGTCAAAACAGTGAGGGAAATAACCAGTGAGTGAGTCTCACAGTCCCTGAGAGACCCAGGCTGGGCTACTCCCCTCTCCTGGGGGATGGAGCGTGGGGACCTGTTACCTTCAGTTTCCTCCTGGCATTGAACTTCTTCAGGCAGTCCACGGTCTCCTGTCTGTGCATGCAGGAGGCCACAGTGGACCGGTGCTGGGGAGAGGGGGAGAGAGGCTGTCAGGGGAAGGCAGGCTGGGGGACAGGCCCACCCACAGCTCCCTCAGCAGGATGTCTTAACAGCAGTGTGGTGGCACCATGGGGAGCATACTTTTTTGTTCTAGGGGGTAATGTGGGGTGCTTGGGATCCTGACGCCCATCAGTGCCAGTGATACGTCCAGGCATGATGCCAGCCCACAATATCCCTTGTTTTTCTGTTACCCACAAGTATCACAGCAGGGCTAGAGTTCCTTGGATTAAGTCCCATCAACCCCATCATGGAGCTGAGAGGTCAGGGCCAGGGCAGGACCCCGTGGGGCTCCTCCGGGTACCCACAGAGGAAGGCTCACCGAGATCCAGGGGTGCTTGAGGGCCTCTGCGGCCGTAATACGTTTGGATGGGTTAATGGTCAGCATCTTATTGATCAGATCCTTGGCTTCCGGAGTGACGGTGTCCCATTCTGGTGATGGGAACTGGAAGGGGCAGAGGGGCCAGATTTGCCCAGACTGCCCCAGGCCACCCCTGCGATCCCCCAGCCCCTGACTGGCAGGGGAGCAGGCAGGGGTTTCTAACACCTATCCACTGGGGCATCTACCACCAGGAGTGGGGCTCCTGCAGAATGGGGCGGGGTCAGGGCCTCCTGACTCATCAGAATGTGGACAGAGGGAAAGGAGACTATGGTCACGACCCAGACTGCAGGGTCAGAAGGCCTGGGCTCACAACCTGCCTCTGCCTTCCAGGATGGGAGGCCTGTATGACCCGCTGAGCCACCCTAAGGATGGCGCCAGGTTTCAATATCCCATGAAACCCTTGGCTCATGGGTGAATGGAGGCCAGCCTCACAGAAAGCAGTAACAGCTTGGTAGTCAGATGCATGAGTCAGATTGTGTGGGTTCAAATCCCAGCCTCATCATCTCCTGGGTGTGTGATCTGGACAGTTGCTTAGCCTCTGTCTGGCTCAGCTTCCTGGTCTGTACAATGGGGATAATACCTGTGTCTGCCACAGAGCAGTATGAGATTAAATATAATAACATAGGGAAAACATTCCGAAGAGTGCGAGAGAAATGTCAGATGCTGCTATTGTTGATACATATGAAAGAAAACACGGCTCGGGCCTCCCCCGTCCCCTGCACCCTGTGTCAGTGCTGCTTTTGCCCTCTGGCACCCCAGGAACACATCCCACCCATCTGAGCCCCTAATCATTGGGTAACTTGTGACCACCACCTGGTCAGTCTTCAAGACCCCCTGGGATCCGATCCCTGCCCCAGAAGTGAGTGACAAGGGGACCTACGTGATCTGGAAAGGCCAGAGGGATGTGTCCTGAGATACTGGAAGGGGACCAGAGGGTAACTGGGCGGGGCGGCTGCAGAGAGGAGCGACACTCACATCATAGGCGCCAGCTTTGATCTGCTGGTACAGGCGGTGCTGGTCCTCATCCCAGAATGGGGGGTACCCAACCAACAGGATGTACAGGATGACCCCTGGGGAGAGGACCGAGAGAGAGAGAGAGAGAGAGAGAGAGAGAGAGAGAGAGAGAGAGAGAGAGAGAGAGACATCAGCCCCTGAGGGGAGAAGGGTGAAGGGAGGGGTGGAGCGCAGAGAGGGTCCCAGCACCGTGGTGCCTTGGGGCATTAACAGGCCCTTGGACGGACTCACCGCAGGCCCACAGGTCCACAGGCTTCCCATACGGGTCCTTCCGCAGCACTTCTGGGGAGAGGTATCCGGGTGTCCCTGCGAACCCTGCTCCCCAGACACACAGACAGGCAGACACACACACAGAGGTGGCACGTGAGTAACCTGGAGCAAGACCCTGCGGGAGAGGGGACGAGGTTGCCCTGGGGTAGGTGGAAACAGCCCTGCCGCCTCGAGCTTGGGAAGCCAGCGAAGCCTCCAGAGCAAAGCAGACAGGTCCGCAGCACGCTTGCCACCACTGCAGAGCCTACCACGGACAGCAGGAAGCGGTCCCAACACTTCTTCCCACTGCGCTCTCACTCAAGACCTAAACAACCTGCACAGCAGCCGCTATGACCTGCTGTGCCACTCGGTAGCAACTTGAAGGTGAGATGAACTTGCCATGTGAGCCCCAAGTCGAGAGCTGAGTCCTTGTCCACTCCTGCTTCCCACTCCCTTACAGAGCCGTCATGGCACATCAGAGGGCCTCTTCCTAACTCTGCCTTTACCCCTACATCCCCTGGGTACTTTTTTTTTACAAATCTGTCGAAGGATTAGGGATTCCTGTCTTAAACACCTCCCAGTGTTGTTGAGAGGATCAATGAAATAAAGGACCCACAAAACACTTTAACAAGCAACCACCAAAACAGTTGCTAGTTACTGAGTCTGTGTGCGACGCATTGGGCTGGGCAATTTCTATGCCTGGTCTTTGTTAATCCTCACATAGCCTTGGATGAACAGCTATTATTATGCTCATTTTAGGAATAAGGAAACAGAATGGTGAGAATAATTCACCCAAAGTCATACATAATAGCAGGGTCAGAATTTGAACCCAGTGCTCTGGTGCTTGCCCATTGAAAAGTACTCAATATGTACCCAATCAGACCAAAATTCAATCAATAAATCAAAGCATACTGAGTCATCTGAGTTTAAATCCTGGCTTCACCCTTTAATGTGCCCACCTTTTCCAAGTTTCATAGCCTGTTTCCTCAACTATAAAATCCAGACACTGATCGCCAGCATCTAGACTCAAGAGACCTCGTGGAAGCCCTTCCAACATGAAGAAGCCACATTTCTGTCTCAGTGATGACCCTGTCCCTGCACCTGGTCTCAGGGGAGATGGAGTGGACAGTGCCCCATGGCCCTCAGGCTTGGGGGCTTGGGCCTCGGCTGCCAAGGCCCTGGCTGCCGGCAGCTGTCTCCAATCCACCTGCTTGGGCAGAGCGCTCCCTGAGGCCCGAGTGTCAACACAAAGGTCACCCTGCCCTTCCCTGCCCCACTCACCAAACCATGCCTGCTGCTCCCCCTCCACCTCGATGGCCAGGCCAAAGTCGGCCAGTTTCACTGCAGCGCCCTTGAGCTTGGAGGCCAGCAACAGGTTCTCCGGCTTCCCAGGACCAGGGAGAGGGCGGGAGGAGAGGGGAGGGGAAGGCAAGAGACAGTCAACAGATAGGGAACTTCACTTCTGGTACCTGGGCTTCCAGGAGGGACGGATCGACCCCCAGGGCCCTGCCCCCACCTCCCACCCCAGTCACAGAACCCTGAGTTCAGTCCCCAGAGAGGGGGCTATCTTTTAGCAAGACCCTCATCTTCTACAACATAAAGGCCTTTCCTCCATCAGCCACCCCAAGGTCTGGGACTGGGCTTGAGGGAGAAGTGGGGCCAGCGATGGGGTGGGTCAGTCATCAGGCAATAAGGGAGCAGCTGCAGCGCTGATGGGCTCCCACTGAGTACCAGCCATGGGCCGAGTGTTCTGTGTGCATCTTTTCCTCTCCCACCTCAGTGAACCCGTGGCGTTGGTATTATTGCTCCCATTTCCCACAGAGGCCTTCTTATGCTGCTTGAAACTGTCCTGCATGTCACCATCTCACTGTCTTCGCACTTTCTGCTCCCCCTGCCTGATTTGGTCTCCCCATCCCCAAGTTTCTCTTTATCTTTTTTTTTTTAAGGTCTCACGCCTTGTCACTTCTTCAAAGAGACCCCTTGTTACTATTCCACCTAAAGAGGAGACCTTGCTGGGGATATAGCTCAGTGGCACAGCACCTGCCTGGCAAGCAAAAGGTCATGAGTTTGATTTCCAGTACAAAAAGAAAAAAATAGAAGGAGATCTCAGGTGTCATTCACCCATTCTTATTACCTAAGCATTTGTCTTGTGCATAGGACGACGAATCTGAAACTCAGAGAGGTCAAGTGATTTAACTAACATCACACAGCCGGTAAGTGGTGGCAGCAGAATCAAGGGAAACCTTGACTGCCTTTAAAGCCACTTTTGGATAAAAGATGGCAGGATTTGTCCATGAGCCCACAACTGACCCAGGGAAGGCGCCCACCTGGCCTCTTGGGTATTGTGGCTGCCACCTTCCCCCGGCCCAAGCCCCTAGAACTTCTCCCCTTTCTGCTGGTCCCCTGCACCTCAGGACTGAGAGCAAATGGGGAGTAAGAGTGTCACTTCCAAACTTAGATAACCTCAGCTTCTAATCCCAGCGCCGGCACCTTCATTCTGTGGGACTTGGCCAAGTTACTTCACTTCTCAGAGCTTCAGCTTCCTCTCAGAGAAACTGGGACAATGCCCAGCTGTCAGGGTCTGGATTAACCCAGACAATCCACGCAAGGCATTGCCGCTGTGACAGCGCTTGATAAGCGTCACTCATGCTGACTGCTTGGGCTCAGGGTTTCCGGGGACAGTAGGTTTCCTCTCTTTTGCTGACCGTTCCAAGGAGGCTTCCCAGATCCCACCTCTGACCTTTCACTGTCCAAAGCCAGCCCAGACCCAAACAAATATAGATCCCTCTGCCTGGCTCATTAATGCCTCCTTTGTCATCTAGGGACTATGTTCCCAACATCTCCTGGGTCTCCGTAGCTGTCCTGCCCTGATTTGATGAATGTGCCACTAATTAGCTTATCCACAGTGGCCTAAATTTGGGCTGCTCTCCTCCTTCCTGCTCCTGTGCAGGGGCTGTAGCTATAACAGGAATGGGCCCATGAGAAGAGCTTTCCTGCAGACTGGCCAGAGACCCTCTGCAAGTGCACACCTGCCTGTGGGTCTAGACGGAGAGCCACGGAGCTCACCTGGGCCTCAGGTGAGAAGCAGGGACTTCAGAGGTGGCAGGGCTTAGTTCAGATCACTGTGCCTCACAGAGGGCGCCAGACCAGCTGGAGCACGCGCGGTGAGAACTGCTGGGGTAAGGAGGACCTAGAGCTCACATCTTAGGTGGGAACGGGGACCAGAGTCGCCAAAGACGCGGGACTGCCTACAAGGCTGCACAAGCCCCTCGGGAGCCTTTCTGAGCTGGAAGCTGGATCTTGGGTGGTTCCGAATGTGATTCAAGGAAAATCTCTCACCACGGGAAAGGGCAAAGGAGAACTCCCCAGTGGTGCCAGGGTGACACCCCACAGAACGTGAGCTCATTGTCACCAAAGGCCTGAAAGCAGTGTCACCCTAAAAAAGGACTGCTGTAGAGGCAGGAGCTAGATTAAGTGGCTTGCTGGCATAGGACTCCAAGGTCACAGGTCTTGGGTTAGAAGACCAGGGCTCCCTCTCCTTGCTCTGGCACATGGAAGTGCTTGTCCTTGGGCAAATTCCTTGGATTCTTTCAGCCTTCATGGTTTCCTGTTCTGCAAAAAGAGGGTGACCTGAGCTAGCAGCCACTGTTGCCAGGAGGTCCAGCACAGAAGCTCCATGAAGCCTGCTGATGGCACGGCTGGGAGTCCTGGGCCAGCCCAGATGGGTCGGTCTTATCCGTCTCCTTCTTCAGGGGAGAAAAGGGAGGACTCAGAGAGCCCTGAGTCCTGGTTTTCTCTTCCCCTGCCTGCCAGAGACCCAGAACAAGAGGAACAGTGCTTCCGTACCCCAGGCACTGTGCTATCTCACTTGACAGCCACCCCAGAAGCTGGGGTTGTCATGGTAACCACTGTTGTAAGGAAGCCAAGGTGCAGGGAGGTCAAGGCAGTCAAGGCCAAGTAGTTGGAAAGCATGTTGCCTTGCTGGGGTACAGAGCCTGCCTGCCTCCTCCCCACCTCCCGAGGACAGCCTGCACTTTGCTGGATCACGATAAAATAGCTGGAGCTGGGAGTTGGGAGACCTGGGACCCAAACCCAGCCACTCCACCTTCCTGAGCTCAGTTTCCTCACCTGACAGTTGGGGAAAATATTCCCACCCACCTAACTCGGAAAATTAAGAGGATTCCTATGCCACCTGGCTCTGTGGGAGGCAGGAAGTGCAGAGGGCAGGGGCTCCAGGTGGCAGGTCCCAAGGCTACACCACAAGATGTGCTCACCTTCAGGTCCCGGTGCACCACCCCCATCTGGTGGCAGTGCAGCACGGCCTCCAGGATCTGCTGGATGCAGTGACTGGGGAGAGAGAGGGAGGGTCGCAGCTGAGGGCAGGCCTTCCTGGGAAGCCCACAGCAGTCAGCTGGGCCCTGCCCCAGCACACCGCCAGCCGCACCTGGCACTCACCTGGCATCTGCCTCACTGTAATACTCCCGGGCCACGATGTCTTCAAACAGCTCCCCACCAGTGACTCTGGGGAGACAGGCACTGAGTCACCCTCCCACAGAGGCCCCAGGTATCTGCTTGCTTGAAGGAGTCTCTAGAAAGGTGAGGTTGGGGCCCAGGGATCACAGAACCTCAGCCCCCAAAGAGGCAGGCAGGGCCACTGGGGTGTCCCCACTGCCACCCCGACCCCTCTTCCCTCACACCCTTCCTTCGCTGATACCCCACACCGCGTCCTTGCCTTTCTCTGCAGCTGGGCTCTTCCTGGTGTGGGGAACCTCAGATCACAATGCTGAACCCAGTTCTTGGGAGCCCAACAGCTGTTTGGTTTTGCTCTTTTTTTTTTTTCTTGCCATTTGTTTGTTTATCTGTTTGTTTGATGAATTTTTTCTCTTTTTTAGAGTAACTTTGAGTTCACAGGACAATCAAGTGGAAGGTGCAGAGGTTTTCTATACACTGCTGCCCTCAGCACACAGGCCCCCATTCTGAGCATCCCTGACCGGGTTTCCCAGAAGAGACCAGTGACTCCCCACTACCAGCCCAGGAGCTACCCGTGCCCATCCTTCCATCACCGCAGATTCCAAAGGGAAACTCAGTCTCCCTGCCTGAGTGCGTATCAGCACCACTGGCCACAAAGAGGAGGGAGAGGAATCTATGAAATCTATGATGACAGTTAAAAGGGTGTGGTGTTTTAGCAGGAAAAGCAGCTTGTGCACCTTGGGTGGCAGCCCTGAGCATGACGAATGTCAGGGAACTGTGGGCAGATGGGGGAGTTCAGCCTCACCTGGAGGCATTTAGGACTCCAGAGGCCAAGGGGCCCAGCGAGCACAGCCTGTCCAGACACCCCCACACCCTTGGCACACCCCAGGGTGAGGCCAGACTCACAGGTCGAAGATCAGGTAATGGTGTCCCTCCTCAGAGATGCTGTCATGCAGCCGGACTGTGGGAGGAGCGAGGCAGTCGGTTACCCCTGAGCACACCGCTCCCCACCCCACCGTCCCCGTCTCCTCCCGCGGTCAGCATCCCAGTTTCCCAGTCTCAGAGCACAAACTTGGTGCCAGGCACATTGACCAACTCAGGTACAAAGGGCTCACCATGTCAAGCATTCACAGACCCCAGGCATTACTGAATGAGGTCTGTGCATAAAGACTAAAGATTCCTGTTTGGTCAAAGTTTTGTCTCCTTTCTACAACCCACAGTTTTGTTGCTGGCCACACAAAGAGCCTATAACTCCAATCCCTGCAGCAGACTGGCTGTGTGACTTCCGGCAGGTTGCTAAGCCTTTCTGAGCCCCTCTTTCCTTGCCTGGACCACGAGATTGACACTGCTGGACTTGCAGCCTTATTGTGAGAGTTCCACCGGGCACACAGTCAGTGCTTCCTCAGTGCCAGCCCTGAGTCGAGAGCTCTGTTCTGCCTCCCGTCTGAGAAGCTAATGGAGCCATGGAGGCCGGATGCGGGGAGTGGCAGCCGTCCTGGAGCTCTGGCTGCTAGCAAGCTGTCATCTCTTCACAGCTCATTTACCAAGCACAGAGGCCGTGCTCCCAGGAATCCAGAGCTCCCAAAATTACCCCTGAGCTTTCAGAAAGAAATGCCTGAGGGCTGAGGCTGACTCTGGGGGCCCTCACCTTGTCAGCCAAGGGCAAATTGTCACAGGACAGGGCTCACATCCTTCCCTGCGCCACAACCTAAAAATGTCCACAGAGGGAGGCTGACTCTGAGAGCTGCGATCCATCCACACAATGGAAAATTACACAGCTGTTAAAATAACGCAGCAGTTAGGCATCCACTGGTTCGGAATCATCTCCAAGTCATGTTGTTTAGTGAAAAAGCAAAGTGCAAACCAGTATGCGTAGTTCTTTTCTAAAGGATGCATTTAAGCTTATAAATGGCACGAGTCTCTCTGGAAGAATACAGAGAAACGGGCATTGGGGTGCCTCTGGGGAGGAGAACTGGGTAGCCAGAACGGAGAAGCCCTAGTACTACTGAACTTTTGCTTTGTGCCCATATCCCCGCGTCAGTACTGAGTCTCCCAAATTGTTCATGGCTCTCATGTTTGAAGTAAAACATGCAGGATGGGCAGAGAGGCAGGTGGCAAGTACCCTGAGTGAGCACATTTGGGGACAGGAGATGGATATCAGAGATGACAGGGCACAGATTAAAATTAAAACCCTAACACACTCTTAAGTGATGATACGAGCTGGTGAATAACAAACAAAAGATGTTTAAGAAAACCTTAAGAGTACATGTAGTATAATCCCACTTTATTTTATCAACAGTTTTTTTTATAAAAAAGTCAAACCTAAATTAGGTGAACACCCATATACTGCCATTTGGACGCTCATTAGCATTCTCCTATAATTGCCTCACTACATTTCTACCCATTCCCCTGGCTATTAATCTGTCATAATTTTTAGTGCATTCCAAATAAATGCAGACTTGGTTTCTTAAACATGCATGCTTGCATAACTGTATGTTTGGTTTACAGGACCCAGCAATCTTACGTTAGGGCCCTGCCCACCTCCCCTTTGGTAAGCTGGTGCGTCCAGCCCCTGGCTGCCAGGACAGCTGGCTGCTCACAGCACTCGAATGCCTGTCTCAGGCTCTACCTCAAAGGATGCTAAACTGAGATAAATGCACAGGTGTATTTGAGAGGGCCACAAATTGCAGATCATAAGGAAACAGGTTTCATCAGATGTTAGCTCTAGATGAGGAGTTCACAGGAAACAAAGTCTTTGTCTCCTCATTGATCTGCAATAAGTTTATGTTGTTATTGTGTCAAAGTAGAGTTGTCAAAAGACTGTTTTCTTGCACATGCCTATAACCCCAGCACTCAGGATGCTGAGGCAGGAGGATCGCTGGGAGCTCAAGGCCAGTCTGGGCTACAAAGTGAGTTCAAGGCCAGCCTGAACTGCACAGAGAGACCCTGTCTCAAAAAGACAAAAAAATTTAAAAATATTCTTTAAAGACTCTTTTCCTCCCTGTCTTCCTCCATGTGGACTCTTGGGGAGCAGACTCTTCCTGTCTACATTGGCTGGAGGCTGTCCTGACTTCCCTGCCCTGGATGTGAGAAGCTCTGAGAAGCCACACTGCAGTCAGAATCAACTCCAAAAGGAGCTTCAGAACTGGGTCAACGGCCCTTTTATAGGAGTCCTAAGAGGATGAGGGGTCAGACCCATCCTCAGACCAGGCACCTCAGCCCCTGTAGAGAAGGTCTCAGGGCTTAGGGGAATGGTCAGAACTCGGGGAGGTTTTCTCCGTGCTGCTATAAAGGGCTGCCTCTCTAAACCACTGGGCAAGGGGCACATGTGCTGGGTTTCAGCCCCCACTTAAGCAGTGCACCACCTGCACAACAGTAGCGGAGCTGACCTCAGTTGCTTAGACTAGTGGACTCGCATCTTGCGGTACAGGACGCAGCACTTCCTGCAGTGCAGGACTCATGCACGGTCTCCTCCCGCCATGGGGCTAACTGCAGAACACTGCTGCCAGAGCCCAGGAGGAAGGGCAGGAACCCAGACCACCGGCCACAGCAGCGGTCCTGTCTCCCAGTGAAGCGACTGGCCTGCTCATGTCCACGGCATTGCGTGACCACTTTTTAAAATACTGTCATAGAACAGATAAATCTGTAACCTAGTTTGAGTCACAAATGCCTGACATTCCTGCAGTATTTCCAGTGGTTACAATTTCTGTCACAAAAACTGAAGGGTTGTACTTGTTCCTTTACCTACATGCCTCAGACCACCACAAGCTTGATGTCCACTTGGGAAGCTAAATGGAATCCGCATGGGTTCTGGAATTGGACTTAGTGGGTTCACCTCCCCGTTCCACCTCTTACAAGCTGTGTAGCTTTGGGCCAATGTCTTAAACTCTCTGAACCTCCATTCCTTAGAGCCATGTTAATGTAATTGGACTATACGGAAAACTAATGTGATGATGCTTATGAAGCACTTAGCTTAGTGCCTGGTGCTAGGTATCATTAAATGAAGACATTGCCATCCCGTGCCTTTGACCAGCCACACTTTCCTTTCCCTCTCCACGTCACAGACTCAGCTCTCAGGTTGTCCCTAGCACAGTCCAAGTTCTCTGCACCCTTGGGTGGCTTAGGGGGCTCTGCCCCATTGCAGGTGGAGATCGTAGAGAGGGCAGGTACTGTCCTCCCTGGGAAGGAGCTGGGAGGCACATGCTTTGTGCAAGGCACAGCTGGACCTATCTGTGCCAAGCCAGGACCCGGTCCTGGGGGCTGGGCCAGGACACATGCGGGCACATCTGGATGTGACCAGGAGGCAGCCTAGGAGTCAGTCAGTCTCTCGAGGCACCGACTCACCTTGCAGCTTTGCACCCCCACACAAGCCTCTGTGCTTCTTTGGGAAGATGTTTACACTCTCCCTTGACCCTCCCAACGGTCCTACAAGGTGGGTACCATGATTCTCCCCGTGTCACGGAGCAGAATACTGAGGTTCAGAGAGGTTCACGGTCTGCTCACACTCAAGCACCTCCTCAACACTGGAGCTCAGCATCTCGACACTGACCTGGTGTGTCTGACCTCAAAAGCCATTCTCTTAGCTGGCATGTTGTCGTGGTTGCCACCAATGACCAATAATCTTGGTGGCTCAGGGCAGGGATAATCTTACAGGGTTCCAGGCAAGAAGACGTCTTCTTTGGGAAGGTGCAGGATGGGGGTAGGGTGGGGGAAGGGAAGGGACAGTTTAGTGACAGAAAAACCCTGGCCTGATGCCTGTCTTTGTGCTGTGTTCTACTTATTCATCATGGCCTGTGAGGCAGATATAATTCCATCTCTGGATAAAACTGAGCTTCAGAGTGGTTATGCAGTGTGTCTGGGGCCACACAGCAATGAAGCAACAAATCCAAGGTTTGAGTTGTTTTCTGACAGCCCCAGAGCCCGTAGCCATTACAGCTAAGAATGGGAGGGAGAGGGAAGCACAAAGAGAAGAGACAGAATTGACCTGAGACGGCTGTGATTGAGCAGCAAAACACACACACACACACACACACACACACACACACGAACCTGTGCGCCTCCTTCTTCCCAGACTGATAGCTTCCAGGAGAACCAAGAGGCTGACAGTCAGAGATGGCTCCAGCCCCGCCCTCACCCAGCTGGGGGTGGGGCTGATGGTCAGGAAGGAGCAGACCAAGTCAGGGCAGGATCCAGCCAGCTCCTCCTGCAGCCATGCCTTACTGCCTCCTCCCTGCCCTGGCTGGCCCGCCTCTCCTCTCCTCGCTCCTGTTCCTCTGGCTGCTGCTAAGCAGGGAAGCAAGGGCTTTTTCTGGGTATAAATAGCAGATGGAGCTGCTTCTCCCTGCAGGAGAGTTAACCCTTGGGGCCCTGGGCATGGAGAGACACTCTTCGCCCTGGAGAGAAGGTCTGGCGGCTGTCAGAGTTGGCACCATCCTTAGACAGTGAGTAGACCTTACTCCTCCAAGTGCGCTAGGAGTCAGAAGCCTTGGCCTTGCCTCAAAGCCATGACAACTGCAAAACCTCAGGCTCCATCCCAGACCAGTTGAATCAGCAACTGCCTTTGTATGAAATACCCAGTTGGTTGGAAAAAGACAAGCACTGGTCTGGACAGCCCTTTCCAAGTGAAGGTGGGGGAAAGTGGCTCAGAGAAGGGAGTGTTCTTACCCAAGGTCACACAGCCATTCCCTGAAGACCTAGATCTAAAAGCCTAACTCCTCCCTTCATGACTCAGAACCCTGATTGCAAGAATCTGCCTCCCAGCTACACAGGAGTTGGGGGAGTGGGCCCAGCAGTGACGTATGATTCCCGAGCCCAGGTCCGTATGTGCTGCTGTCCTGGCTCTGTCTCCTCCCACCCTGAGCTCCACCTTTCTGGGCAGCCTGCAATAGGGTCTGAGCCTGGGGTAGGGGCTGAGTTGTATCTTGATCCTGGCTGGCTCAACATGGAGTAGTTCTGGTGTGGGCCACACAGGTCAAGGCCAAGCCTATTTTCTGGCCTATTTTCATCTCTCTCTGAGCTCCAGGAGTTTTCCTGAAGCAGCTGTTCTGAAGGAGGCTGCGGCAGTGTGGGATGGGAAGAAGGGCCCCTTTTTCGCCTTCCCCTGAAGCAAGCTGGTCTCTGAGAATGTGGAAACCATCAGGGACGCCCCCTTCCCATCTCTACTGCCTCCCACCCCAGAGAAGAGAGCAGCTGCTCTCCCCCACCCCCAACCTGCACCAGGACCCCTGCCTGACACACCCTCAGTACCCCCAGGCCTCACCGATGTTGGGGTGCTTCAGCAGGCGGCAGATGCGGGCCTCACGCTCCAGCTTCTGATGGTCTGAAAGACAAACGCTGAGGGGAGTCCCGGGGAGGAGCCACTTGCAGCCTCCCCTGGGCCTCCCCATGGCCTCTACCTCCCGGAGAGGCCAAGGCTGCTAAACGAGTTCCTCCACCTCCCTTGGCCTCAGTTTCCAGGGCCCCTTCCTGTGCGACAAGGCCCTAGCTGGGACAGTCCAGCCTGGCCCCCGCTGCACCTCCTCCAGGCCCACGCTCCAGCCAGCCAGTGCTGCAGCGCCTCACTGCTCCACACTCACGCTCAGCCCCCTGGGTCTCCATGTGGGACACAGCTCAGTCTTCCAGCTGTCATCCAAGAGTCACCACCCATTCCTACCCCTCTGCAGCCCAGTGGGCCCGGCTCTGCTATTGGGCTCCTCTGTCTCCTGGACGTCCACTCCCCTAAGGGCCTGGCATCTTCTTGACTGCCTGGCAGGCAGTAGGTATTCAAGAAACAGCAGAATGAAAGAACAAATGATTGAATGGGAGGACTTCCTGAGGGAGTGACTGATCTCTCCAGAAAAGCTGTACTGTCCCCACAAGCCACCTCCTTTTTGGAGAGCTCTGGGACCAGGAACCAGCCCTCAGGGAACCTGCAGGGTAGACTGCATTCAAGGCAGCCTCAGGGGTGGCCCAGAATGATCACATTTGCCTTCTAGGACCTCTGACAAGACCTCAGTCTCCCCCTACAGCTGGTAGAGCGGCCTAGTTCAGGATCAGTCCTGTGGTCTCTGACTCTCCAGTGCTGGGAACGGTCAGACCCGCACCCCGCTCAGCGCCTCCTGCCCCCGGGCTGTGAGCACCACTGTCCTCTTTCATAAGCTGAGCAACCCGAGGCCTCCTTGGTGGCAGACTTGGAATTGAAAATGCATCTCCCAACTCCCTGTAGGATGCTTTTCTCACAGTTCAGTAGCTAATGCCTTAATTTTCAAAACAAAACAGTTAAAGAGAAACTCCTAGCATACCTAGACTATAACATCCTTTGCGTATCCTTTATCTGAAATGCTTGGGACCAGAAATGTGTTTCAGATTTTTTCAGAGCTTGGAATGTTTGCACATATATAATGAGATACCTTACTGATGGGATTCAAGTTTAACCACAAAATTCACTTATGTTTCATGAACAATTTATACACATAGCCTGAAGGTAATTTTTTCCAATAATTTTTACTAGTTTTGTGCATGAAAGAAAGTTTCCTTCGGCACAGTCAAAGTCAGGAGGTTGGGAGCATTTTGGACTTCGGATTAAGGATGCCTGACCTGTGTTGATTGTGTGCCATGAATCGTGGAGAGTGCTCCAGAGGCCTTCCAGCCTTCGCGACAGCCCTCTGAGGGAGCCACGACAGTCAGAGAGGTGGCGCCTAGCCCAGAGTCACATGCATGGTGAGTGTGGAGCCACATTCTCCCCCAGTGGTCAGACTCCAGAGCTGGGCTCAAACCCTGCGCTACCTGTTCTCAGGCTCCAACCTGTAACTTCCTCCACCTGGGAAAAACTGGGGCCCACAGATGGGGACCCACCCAAACACTCAGATGCCACGCCAGGACTGGAACTTCAGTCACTGACTACAGGCAGCCACAAGACGCTAACGATGGAGAAAGTCCTAATCCTCCTCCCCAGGTCCTCAGCTCCCTTTCCTCTGCCCTCATCACTAGAACAATCACTGGCTGTCCTCGGCAGGCTGCAGAAGCCAAATCCAAGGGACTTTGCCATAAACAAAGCAATGAAACCCAGTTCTGTTTCTGTAGATTCAGCTCCCCTAGGGTAGACCAGCTGCAGGCAGGGAAGGAGAAGAGGGCCGAATAGTGGGGTGTCCTCCTGGCTCCCCACCCACCAAGACTCAATCCATGTCCCTAGGGCAGGGGATACTGGGTCCTGGGCAAAAGAGAGGATTCTCACATAGAGGTGCTTGGAGATCCTCAGTGGGCTAAGGAAGACTGGACCCCCTCCTTACTGTGCACCCTATGCCCTGTCCCATCCCTCCCCCAGAAAAACCAGAAACCAAGATGCTCAAGACCAGGTCCATCTGAGAAGACAGGGGGCCTTAGCCGTGGGCTACATGTTCAGAGAATGGGACTTCAAATCTGGAATTTTGATTATCGGGGACCTGGGCTAGATCCACAATCTCCCAAACAAGTGTATGGTGAAGGCTTAAATAAATGAGACAAGTGGTATGATTTTAGGGCTCCAGGAGGATCAAAACCCTCTGCAGAGTTCGTGACTCTGGTGGCTAAGACAGGGAATGTCTCTGGGTAGCCCATATTTATTTAGTATTCAAACAAGGAAGGAGTTAGAGTAGAAAACACAGGAAACCTGAGCAGGACCTTGGGAGGGGTTCAAGGACCCCTCCAAGTAACAGACTATGTTAATTGAGGAGAACTATCCTAGGAGAAAGTCTCCAGGTGACTTTGGCTACAGGAGTGAAATGCCTGCAGCTACAATCTCTATCTTATTAACTGGGGTTGGAGCCAGGTGTCCTCAGCTGTGGCCTGTCTTGCCCTCTGAGGCATCTCTTTATTCTCAGTTCAGCCATGCCTGGGCTATGCCACAGCTCTCCATGTGTATTCAGCTTCAATGGCTCCAACGTTTGATATTTTCTCCTCGTGAGGTCGCTCAGAAGCAAAGTTCCACTAAGAGGACCAAAAGAAAATGTTGGTCACACAACTTCAAACTGGTGTCTGGTGACCAGACCTTCCTGCCAGAAAGGCTAGGAAAGGTAAATCCTGTAATCATCTTGTGCAGTGTGCAATTGCCCTGCATTGTAACTTTTTGTTGTTAAGAGCATTCATCTGTTGAATGTAAACATATGTAGTATAGGAGACTTTAGGATAATCCTGTTACAATGTTTTCATTTTCTAACCTACAGAGAATATCAAACACATAGGGACCATGTTTTCCTTGACCTAGAGGTCTTGCTATTCAATGAGGCAAACTGAGGCCAGGGATAAAAGGGTAGTTCCTTTTTCAAAATCAAACTCTTAACTATGAGAGCCCCAGCCAACTGTCCTCGGCAGCCAAGGAGCTCTTGTTAAAATATGAATTAGATAGATCTTGTTACTCCCTGGCATTGAACTGCCCCATAGCTTTCTGGTGTACTTATTGTAAACCTAACCTCATACCTGAGACCTTTCAGCATCCTCCCTCGTCTCTGCCAGGAAGTCTAGCAACTGCAGCCTCCTTTCTGCCTCAGGACCTTAGCACATACTGTGCCTTTTGCCCAGAATGCTCTGCCCCTGAGTCTTCTCCTGGTTGCTGGCTCCTCATCAGGCAAATTCGGCACAATATCCCCGCTCAGAGAGCTTCCCTGGCTGCTTTTCCAAGCACATCTCTCCTGTTTCATCATTTCCCCATTACCTTGTTTTATTTTCTTTACAGTACTCACCACCACTTGAAACTATTCAGCTTGTTTATGTGTCTAATGCTCTTTGTAATCTCATTTCCTAAAAAACTGGCACACTGAGAACAAGATCTTTTCTGTGGGTCACCGCCACGGTGACCAGGACCCAGCATAGAGCCGCTAAGCATCTTGTCTAAAGCTCCAGTACAAACAAACGGCAGCGCAAGATTTCAGGCCATGTCCATAATTACTTTGCTATGTGCTTCCCACTCTAATAGTTAATTAGTGGGTAACTCAACCCATCCAGCTTAGCAAATCCCACAATGGAGAGACCTCCGGAAGCTCACATCGCCAGCTTCCTGCTGGGAACCTGGGAGTGTGGTCTCCCAGGCCCATGATGATATCGTAGGGAGCTTTCACCCTCCTTGGGATTGCATCACCTGCAGCACGTCGATGTTAGTTAGTGGGTGCTCTGGAGTGAGGTCCCAGGAGAGCAGAGCCGGCCAGACCCCTGGAGGAAGTGCAATCACATAGACCGGCAGCACTCTGCCTCCACAGGCGACGAGCTCCAGCAGGCAGCAGGCACAAGTTTCTGGCAAGAGGCCCAGGAGCCAGGGGAGAGAAGAGACCTCAGGTCTGAGAAAAAGAAATGTCCCCTTCATCCTCGGGACCAATAGGGCTCCTGGTCCTGGGAGGTTGGAGAAATAATCCCAAGGACCGAGATGCCAGGGAAGGTTATGGAGGTGGATGGGCAGAGGGTGCCCTCACAGAGCCCTGAATGGGGCTCAGGCACAGCCTGGATGCACCCCTGCCATGCTTCCCAACCGGCGCCCCAAGGCCAGCCACCAGGAAGCTTCGGAAGTGGTCCCTCGGCATTTGGGAGAAGCCCAGAGCCTGAGGAGGTCATGGTCCCCAGGCCTTGGGAAGGAGAGAGCTGGGGCATAGAGGGGACCTGGTGGTGATGGCCCTGAGCCCTCACTTGCTGTCTACACAACGGGTTGTGACAACGCAGGAGCTCGCAGGAGCTCGAGTCTCACAAACCTGAGCCAACCCTCAGGGCTGCGACGCAGGCAGCTGCATTTTTAAAAAGACCCCTGTGAGGATTTGGCAAAGATTGGGACAAGCAAAATTTTTACTTTTCATTCCATTTCTTGATGGTTTCTTTGAAAGATCAGTATTTAAAAAAAAAAACTAATTTAAAAATGCACATAAAAGTATTTCCTGGATTTGGGAACCATTTGCTGAAAAGGGCAGGACAGGGAAGCCACAGCTCCCTGGAAGGGGTGCACAGACGACCTGGGGGGGCACAAGTCCCTGCTGGGAGCTGCTGGAAGTCACCCAAGAGTGGCAGCAGGAGAAGTTTAGAGTGTGTTGCCAAATATTCTGCATTAAGCCCCCCTGGAGGCTCCATGAGTGGCAAACAAAGAAACCTGCTAAAAGAAGCTCTGCTCCTCCTCCCCCATGGGGAAAAATGCAGTGAGCAGTTGGCAGACTTCTTCGAGAATGTTCCCTGATAGCAGCCCCACCTCTGCCCCTCATGAAGGCCTGGACATCTCCTCCCAGACTCAGTAGACAGCAGAGAGGGGCTTGGGCGATAACCGCCTGCCATAGTCAGGACCACTGTGTCCTGGATGCTTAGTCAGCTTCCCAAACGGAAGCAAAGGCTTTTCACTCCCCGTGCACCTCTGTCTCCTGGCCAGTCAGTGTGAGTGTGTGTGCATGCATGCGTGTGTGCATGTGCGTGTGTGTGAACGTGCGTGCCTGTGTTTGTAGCTGTGCCCCTGAGACTGTGGTGAACTGGCCAAGACTCTGCACATGCGGAAAGACCTCCATCCTAACTTTTCTCCTGGGCTCGTCACCACCAAGCCATGACTCTGGTCCTGCTGCCCCACCCCCCGACCGCACTGTATCCCAGACCTGGGACATTGCCCATAATCACTAAAGACCCCAAGCACAGACTGGCACGAGATTGCCACTAGTCACACAGTGGTGGCAAAGCCAATCCCAACCCGTGGACCTGAGGCAGTGCTCCCTCCAGCCTTCCTGCCCACGTGGTTCATGCCGCCAGCAGTGGCTCTGAACCTTCCACAGGTCTGGCCTTTTTACACTGTCTGTGCCATGTGAGGTCCCTGGGCCTTCAGAGACCCCCTGCCCCAGCCTCCCCCCATGCAGTGCCTCTTCTCCCTGCAGGACACCAGGAGAGAACGCTGTGCTCCCAGCCACACTGAGCCAGAAAGGTGAAAGACAGCAGCAACGCACAGTCCAACACAGGACTTGCTGAGAGACATGTGGAGAGCAGCAGGCACGTCCTGTACCAGTGCATGTGGGACCCCCTGGACCTCCACACCTGATGGGCCCTGGCCCAGATGTAGCCACGGCTGTCCAACACCTGGACACCATACCTGCCCCTCATACCATGTCTCCCATTTCACCCAGCAGAATTCCCCCTCACCTCACTACCCCAAAGGCAGCTGATGCACTGTCTCATTTGGCACTGTCAAAGATACCCCTCTCCAACACACTGACTATGGCCAGCACCGTTACTGTCCTGCACACACTAGGGCAAGGAGTCCTGTGGGCAGCCTTTTCAAACTTTAAAGCCCATGTGGCTCACCTGGACATCTTGATAAAATGCAGATTTGGGTTTTTGAGGTTTGGAGAGGGGCCCAATACTTTGCATTTCTAATACTCTCCCCAGATGCTGATATTGTGGGTCCAGAACCACTCAAGGTCTTAGGACCACCATGCCATGTAAGGTCTCCAAACATCTCTGCAAATTAGAATTCCCTGGGTATCATTTCCAAAACCCAGGTCATGTCCCAGACCACCTGTTCAGGGACTGGAGGCGGCTGCTGCAGTCACAGAGGAGCACATCAGCATCGACAGCATCTGAGCACATGGTGAGGGCTCTGTCCCACACGCTGAGGACAGGCTGCACATGAAACGTGCCCTCTTGCTTGCAGGTCAGTCAAGAAGGGACACAGAGGTTAAACAAGGAGTCAACCAGCAAATCACATAAGGCAAGGGCAAGGAAAAGCCAAGAAGGAAACAGAGAGAAGATGGAAAACCGCCTCAGACCAGGGGGTCGGAGAGGCTGAGCTGAGACCCGAAGGCTGAGAGCGGAACAGCCCAGTTAGGCACTGGTGCAAGGCATGGCAAGTGTAAAGTCTGCCGCCAAGATGGGAAGGGGCAGGGCAGAAGGGTGGGGGAAAGAAGCTCCAGCTGGCACCTCGGCTGCATGCGGTGGGGGCAGAGAGCCTGGCCAGTCTTTTCAAGGCTGTGGGCTCAGCCTAGATTTCCCTGAGAGGATGAAGGAGGTCAATTCTCATGACACCCTTGGGAAGAAGGCCACTAACTGCCAGCAGCATCCTCCAAGGGCACAGACTCAGTCTGGGTCCTGAGCCCAGAGTCAGAGGGACGAAGGGAAGGAGAGCCTGGCTGTGGCCCAGTTGGGCCGGGCACCTACCTCTGGCTGAGAGCTTCTTGGTGTTGATGATCTTGGCAGCATACTCCTGTCCAGCCAGCACCTTCACACACCTGCGCACGACTGAGAAGGCTCCCCTGGGGGGACAGAGAAGGTGAGGGGAGTGAGATCCCAGGGCTACATCCTGGGAGATGCCAGAGTCCATGCAGCTGCGCCAGGCTAAGGCAGGAACCCTCCTTTGGAGCTGCCCAGGCTTAAGGGGGCTGCTGTGTCCCGTCTCAGGACACTGGTGCTGGAGAGACTTAGAGACAGACCTAGAAGCTTGGCCTCTGGCAACATGAACCTCTGGACTCGTCCAAGTCAGACATACTAAATTGCAAAGCATCGGAGCTCTGTAACATCAGCACCACAGACTCTAGATCTCCATAAACCTTTGTTTTTGTTTTTGTGTTTTTTTTTTTTTAACTCTCTGGGTAGGTAACACATCAGCATGGCTCAAAGTTTGAAGGATTTGAAAGTGTAGACAGTGAAAGACTTCCTCCCACCCATGTCCCCTGGCCTCCTCGGTCCCCTCTCCAGAGAAGGCCACCGCTGTCTGGTCCTTGCATCTTTCCATGGATTCTGTACTCTCCACCATGCAAATGGCACTAGGCTTGCCATGCTGCTCTCTTCCTTCTTTGTTCAGTTAGTGATATAATTTGGAAGTCCGCTGTCAAATCATAACATGAAGCACTTTATTACATAATGTGCAACTGTACAGCTGGCCCATGCCTTATCTAGCCTGTCTCCTATTGAAGGGCAATTGGGTTAGTTCCAGTCTGTCGCTGTTAGGAACAGTGCTCCAGTGCCTGAACTTGCATGTGTGCACTGGAATTACATTTCACGTGAGTGCACATGTCTGTGGGATAAATTCTTAGCACTGGTACGTTTTTGTCAAGGGGTAGGTGGTATTTGACAATTTTGATAGATAATGAGATTGAACATCTTAGAGATTGTACCAACTTACTTTCCCACCAGTGTGAGGAAGAACCCATTTCCTCTGCCCTTATCAACACAGTGCATTATCAAACTTTTATATTCGCTAACTAGAGAGGTAGAAAAAGACAACTTCATATGTATTTCATTTTTAATTGTAATATTAAAAGGCTGAGCATCTTTTCAAGTGTTTTAAGAGCCTCCTGTGCGTTTTATTCTCAAAGTATTAGTGACCAGAGAACTTGGGGCAAGATGACAAGTTTCAGAGATCAGAGTGGGAAACTGATTGTTGTCGCATGGAACAGGGCTTATTCCCACCTCATTTGATTTTTCACAAAGCTAGAAGTCTAAATGTTGATGAGAAATTTCCCAACTTTTAAACAATGGTGCCTCATTCCAAAAGAATTTGAGCAAGAAGCCAAACAAAGCCACTCTAAGATCTTGACCTGGAGGTGAGTTGTCATCTTGTACTCTTTTCCACAGAAGCCATGTTGTCTGACTCTTTGTATGACAGAGGAGGCTCCTAAGACAACTGACATACTCATCAACATTACTGCCCTAACCAGTAGTGTTTATAGCAAGAAGAAAGACTCCTGGGCAGGTTTCCCAAATAGTAATGTTCCTGGGAATTGTCTGGACTCCTTGCTAAAGAGCAATTCTGATTTCTTATGTCTGGAGCGGGATCAAGACTCTCCCTTGTAGTTCAGTATAGGTCGCTCAAGGTCACACAGCAAGTTATAGGCACGACTGTATCCTGGCTCAAAGGTTTGTGCTTTCTGGTTCTTGACTTTCACACCAATGAGCCTCAAATGCACTTCCTGTGTGTCAATTCCCACTCAGGTTCCCACCTGACTACACCCCAACATTGCCTCTGAGCTCTGACCCCAGGGAGGTCACTAGCAGACACCAAGGAAACTGCAGGCTGGCACAGATCTCTGTTCTGCATACACCCTCGGGCATGCTGTCACTGACTCTGCGTCCGGGGGCAGGAAGTGAGCAGTGAGGAAACTGCACAGGAAGATGGGGAAGGAAGTCCTGGGAGCAAGACTAGACACCATGGAATACAACCTCATAGGAGAGCTGGAGGTCAAAATTCATGCACAAACCGAGGGAGGGCCTCCCACAGCAATGGGTCCTCCCAGGCGTGCGCAGCTCCACCTGTCCACAACCGGCAGGAAAGCAACAAGATCCCATTTACCTCCCGAGATGCTGCCCCTCCAATGTGGCACTTCCTTTATGTTCCTGGAGACCTCTGTGTGGGAAAACCTCATTTTCCTTTTAATCAACCCATTATGCACCTGGCCACCAAATCTAGGCAGCTTCCTTTATACCAATCAATTCTACTCTCTGGACATCAGTTTTGTATCCTACCACTCAATTATAATACCGCCTACTCTGAGTGCAGACCCACAGGTCAAGGACTCCGTTCTAAAAGACAGTCCCCTTACTTCAGATGCTGACTGCAAATAGTGGTTTCCCAAGTTACTCACATTTCTGTCCAACATGGCTAGCAATTGGGAATTTCCATGACTCCCTCCTCAGGTTCGAGAATGTTCTACAATGGCTCACAGAACTCAAGAAAACATCCACTTACATTTGCTGGTTTGTTATGCAATAAAGGATATAATTAAGGATTTAGATGCACAGCTGATGAAGAGATACCTAGGTCAAGGCCTGGAAGGGTTCTGAGAAAAAGAGCCTTTGTTCCTGTGGAGCTGGGATGTGCCACCCTCCTGCCACAAGGATGAATGTGTTCACCAGCCCAGAACTTCTCCAGACTTCATGCTTTTGAGATCATTATGGAGATTTCATCATGTAGACACAGTCGACTATGAACTCAATTCCCAGTGCTCCCACTTGCCTTAGAAAGGGATGTGAAGCTGAATGCTCCAAGCTCCTAATCATGACTTGGGCTTTTTGGCGACCAGGCCCCGTCTAAGAGCCTACCACCTGTCATCTCAGTGAAACAAAGACACTTTATCACCGAGGAAACTCCAAGGGAATTAGGAGCTCTGTGTTAGGAACTACAGACAACAACCAAATATTGGGAAAAAAGCCCCAACCACTTAGGAAACTACAATGGTTTTAAGAGCTCTGTGTCAAGAGCCAGGCACAAGAACCAAACATCACAACTTCCATCAAGCCCATGGTGGTGCTGCTGGAGACATCTGGCCTCTCCCTCCCTGCTGAGGAGTTTCAGGAGTGCGGGGGCCAGGATTTTTACTTTCTTCTCTGTGCCTCCGGTACCAGGGACCCAGCGTCTGGTACCAATAGGGCCTCTGTCGTGTTACTTGCAGAAGGTATATTTAAGCAATGAGAGAGGAACTGAACTAAGACAGGAAAGTGGGTTTTTTGTTAGGGATATCAGAGACAGGGTGGTAGGGAACAACTGGTCTCAAAAAGGTGCCCATTTTGCACAGGCAGGAGAATGGGCCCTGCCCATCCAGAAGCAATGATTCTCCAGAGCCCTGGGGGGAGAGAAAACATTTAACTGGCCACATCTCAGCCATGTCTAGAGTGGGTCTGAGCCTCCACTGAGAAGAGGGAGGGAGGAGGAGGCTGTGAGTTGCTGAGTGCAGGACTAGGCCTTGTTTCACTCACCAGCATCCAACCCACGGCAGGTCCAGAGATGGGGTTCAGTGTCAGGTAGGAGGGCAGGTAGGTAGAGTGATGGAGGGAAGAATGGGTATAATTTCTCCACTAGAAAAACAAAACTGTTCTAGGTAAAAACTTTCAATCAGTGATCAACAAACCCGCTGCTAAGGAATTACCTGGGGGATATTTTTAAAATAGAGATTCCAAAGCCCCATCCAGGCCTACTAACCAAAACCCCTGGGTGTGGGCCTCGGAAATCTATGTTTTTAATTTAATCCCTTCTCCAGGTGATTCCCAGCCAGCTCAGCCCTGCCCTGTCTGTCTTTTGGGGGAGCTCTGCTGCATATCCCGCCTCCCCCAGGACTGGCACTGGTGGGAGCCAACACACGGGCCCTGTGCTGAGAACCCTGACAGGTACTCTGAACCTGGGTCTTGTTCCGAGGAGCTGGGGCCAAGATTCCTGTCTTTGAAATAAGAGAAGTTGTGCTTGTTCTACTGCTCCTCCCCGTAAGCTTTCAGAGGTCCCTAACCAGGGAACCAGGCCACAGGCAGAGAGGTTGCGCAGGCACCGCCGAGCCCCCTGAAGGACATCTTTGTGTATAAGTTCAGGTGTGAGCATTTTGGGCCAGAGCAGTCCGACCCCACTCTCATCAGGAGCTGGCAAGGAGGCACTTCTCAAAGCTGCTTCGAGCTCCGCTCCTCCCTGGGCTCCTCCTTGAGCTGCTCATTCAGCAATCCTGTGAATACTGAATTCTGAGCTATTAATCAGAGCGACTGAGGCCTCAAGCAAACAGGCATATTCCTAATGAGCCTAGAAAAGAGAATTCTTGTCAGTCAAACTTTTTCTCCTGACTCCACTGAAGCCTGGATGTGGAGTCATCAAGAGCAAGTGCTCTGTGGTCTCAAAGGTCCGTGGTCCCATCCTGGCTGGCCCCAAACTGATTTCATGAAGTTAAACTTGGCATTTTACCTCCCTGTTTGTGCGCATAAGAGCGCAACAACAGCACCCACTCCTGGGTTTATTGGGAGACAAGGAAAGAACACGCAGCTCAGGACCCTGCACACAGAGTACAGGATGAAGCAGGGTTCCCAGGGGAGGAAAGGGCTGGCCCAGAGAGGCCCTCTTTCTGCCCACGCAGTCGCAGGCCTCCAGGGAGACCCCCTATCTGCAGCAGGGACTAGGGAGACGAGCACAGAGGAGAGTCCAGGAGCAAAACTGAGAACAAGGGCAGCGAGTCACCAGTGCTCCCCTCTTCTCTTTTCATCCTTTGTTTTTAAAAAGCACGTTTCTGCATTCTTGTCCTGTGTGTGCTAGTGGCCGCAGCCCAGCAGCCTTGGCAAACAGAAAAGCTGGCCTACTCTTCCGTGGCCTGCGCTGAGCAGGTGGCCAGCAGGTGGGTGGGCAGGCAAGAGCTGGGGAGCAGCATGGGGGTGGCAAGGAGGCCAAGGCGGGATGGGCAGAGGTATGGGGAGGGAGAGGTCCCAAGAATAGGCAAGGCCTGATCATGAGAACCCTCTGTGAGGGGGTCCTGGGCTGCCTGCAAGGGTGTTCCTGGGTTCTGGAGGGCAGGGAGTGTCCTGAGCACAGCGGGAAGCATGGGGCATGCTTCTGGGGGCAAAAGGTGGGTGTCAGGCTGCAGGCATTTCTCACCAGCTGGGCTTGGCCTCAAATATGTGATACTGTGAGGCCATGTATGTGACAAAGCAGGCTCACGTCTCCCGGGACAGGAAGTGTGCATCCATGTGAGCAAGAGGGCCAGACAGACAGACAGATTGGAGGAGCGGGATGCCAGGTCTCGGGTGTGTGGGAGGGCTGGGCCCCCCTCAGGGCCTCAGCTTCTCCATTGGCAACATGGGAGGTGGGGTGGGGAAGAGGCTCAAGTGCATAAAGGTCTTTCCAACTCCAATGCTGCAGACCAGCTACGCGGGAGAACTTTCCAGGATGGATCTGTCCCGTGCCATCCAGCACAGCAGCCGCTAGCTAACATGGCCACAGTGCATTTGACACGCGGCCAGTGGGATGGCAGAATGGAATTTTAATTTGATTTCCCCTGAGCAGCTATAAGTGGCGATGCCTCCGGTGTCAGAGCTCCGTCTAAGTGAGGCAGAGAGGGCACTTCTGGACCAGCCCAGCTAGAGTTCAAATTGTGCTTAAGCACTCATGAGCAAGTTATTTCATCTCGGACTGCCTGTTTGCTGGTCCATCGAATGTGGACGATAAGTGTACCCACCTGGTGTGGCTGCTTCAATGATTCAAGGAGATGATAAAGTCAGCAGTGAGTTTAGTGCAGTCCCCGGAGTATAGTAAATGCCCAAGAAACAAAGCCCGGTATAGACACCATTGCATACAAAGGATGAGAGCAGCTAGCACCATCAGAAATGAAATGGACCTTGTTTGCCAAGCTCAAGGAAGAAGTAAGCCAGAGAGCTGTGTGGGGGCCTCGGTGAGGATGGGAAGGGCTGCTCCCCAGGGCCGAGCAGCCTGGCCCCGGGGCGTGCACAGGTAGCAGTAGAGTGGATGGGGAGGTCTCACCCCGCCTCCTGTAAACACTGTAGGGCACAGCCACAGTGGGTCCACTGGCGGGGAATGTGGGAACATGCTAATGGGCTGTGAAGAGTAAGATTCACACTGGGAAATTGCTTTCTGGCTTCCTGGCAGCCACAGCATCCTGGGCGTAGCAGGCTGCCAGCCACCAGAGACCCATCACCTTCTCTGGCTTGCAACATCCTGACCCACTGGTAGCCGGGTCACTCAATGGACGATCAGAAAAACTGAGTCCTCACCCAGCTTGTCTACTAGCTTGCCTACCCGATCAGGTCTCAGTTTCCTCATTTGAAAGAGGAGGATCAGGAGCCCCAGCCCTACCTCTTCCTGGGCCTGTTTGTGAGTGGTCCCTGCAACCCAAGACACGTCACTACCAAATCCCTCTAAGGGAAACCTTGCCACCTGCCCTGGGAGTCACTCAGTGTTGGGGAGGGGCTGTGGGTCTGCAGCTGTTATCCTCTGGGGCCTTCCAGTAAGGACACGCTCACCAAACTTGCCTGCACCCTGGAGCCCTTTGGGTCTCACTGTCTGGGCTCCTCACAATATTCAGGTCTTCCTTTCATTGGCTACTTCCTCAAAAACCTCACCCCACACCCCCACAAAAAAACAAAACAACCAAGAACATTTCTCTCGACCCAGCAGCTTGGGCTGCTTCCTTCTTCCCTTTCTCTTGCTGCCAAACTTCCAGAACAAATGTCCGACATCCGCTGCCTCCTTCCCACCTCCCACATGCCGTGAACCCACCGCAATCTGGCTGCCACCCCCGGGCTCCAAGGAGGAGGTGCTCGTGCCAAGCTCACCCACCCAGTACCTCCCCACCTCAGTACCTCTGGCAGCTACTCTTGGCCCTAATGCCTCGCCTGCTCCACACCAGGGGGCATTCAACCCACTGGCCACGGGACTTGGAGGCTCATCCTTGCTTCGTGAGGGTCACTGCGCTCTCCCCAGCATCCTCCCCACTCGCAGACAGTGCCTTGATTACCCCACTGTACCCACCCCCATCTCACTGCCCCCTGTTCTCTCTCCGCCAGTCCTCTCACCACTTCCGCCTCCATCCCTTTAGATAGGATCTCTGGGGAAGCTCTAGGCATTCATGAACCCACTTAAAATTTTATTAAAATGATTCTGTATCTGTGCATTGTTCTGGGCAAAGGATGTGTGTTCTTCATCAACTTCACAGAGGAGTCTGTGACTCCATAAATGGTTAAAATCGCTGACCATCGTCTAAGGTTGAAAGCTAAATCCATAACCTTTCCTATTTTCCAAATTCTAGTCCCACACTTGCAGCTTCTCATTCTCTTCCTGGATGCTACATGGAGGCATCCCCAGTCTGCCACCCAGACTCCCCCACTCTGGTACAGCACTCAAGAAGCCCCTCTCTGAGAAGGGGAACATTGATCTCAGAAGGTTCCCGGCCCAGACTTACTGCCTGGAGTGGCTCAGCCTCCAAAGCTCTTGACGGCGAGTAACTCATAAGCCAGGTCAGTTGATCTGATTGCCCAGAGTGTGGAACCCAGCACAGAACATCTCAGGCTGGAAGAGTGCCAGCTTTGGCCACCAGAGCAGTGTCACCTGTTGGGTCACAGTGTGGGCTGCAGGTGGCTGCACCAGAAACTGGCATGCCCAGTGATGCTGCACCATGGAAGTCCACCCTCCCAACATGGGCCAACGTTGTCCCAGAATTCCTGACTCAGAGACTTCACTTTTCCAATACCCCATCCTCTGACATCAGAGAGGGCCACGGCTGGGCTTTGAGGAAGGCAGTGCTGGTGAAAATTCGCAGTATTCTGTGTTGAGGGAGAGTGGCCGTGAGAATCTCACATGGGAACCCCTGAGGGCTCCTAATTCCCAGTAGTGTTAAAAAGCTGGGGCCAGGTTCATTCAGAAACAAAAGCACAATCCGACATGGGGAGACACAGCATTGTGTCCCTTAAGCAAATCTTTTCCCTTTGGGGGGTGCCTCAACTTCCCCATCTGTAAAATCAGCTGTCAATAAATAACATTCAAGCCCTCTCTTCGGTTCTGTTGCTTTCTTTCCTCTTAAAGCAGTAGTATCTTTTCTTAATTTAAAAAAGAAGCTGAACACAGCTATCCAGATCCCCAGGGGGATCCCTCTGGTGACTGCCTGGTCCCCTTCAACCTCTGCTTCATTTTCTTGTCCTCTCCAGAGCTCATCACAGTGGCTCTGTGAGCAGACCCTCAGAGTTGCACAGACAATCCTGGGACCTGCTACCGAAACAGCGCCTGCCCACTGCACCAACGCCACCCACTCCCACGCTCCAGAAAACACCGCAGGGACGAGCTGTCCTGCACCGCTCGCCCCGATGCCAACCCAGCAGAAGTCTCGTGGGGGACGCAGAAGGCCTGGGAACCAGAAGATTCTGTTTTCTGCAGGGAACACTGAACCAACAGAAGTTCTAACATATTCCTTGTCTGGGCTGTGCATGGGTTTTCTCGAATGAGTTGCAAAGAGGAAAAATAGAAAACAATTCCCGGGGCCTAAGAGGCAGGACCAGAGCATAGCAAAGCGGGGCACATGCTGAGGGGACCTTCTTCCCAGCCTTTGATGGCTGCATGGCCTGCTCTGTTCACTACAAGACTGCTAAGGGCCTTTCAGAGGTCCCAGTGTCAGAGAGAGGCTCACGGGAGGAGAGCCCATCACTGGAACACTACACACTAGAGCGCCCAGTTACGTCACTGACTCGCGTGGCATGTGCAGGCCCTGAGCTCTCGGGGCCTCAGTTTCTCCTTCCTGAAACAGCTGAGTGCTGCCTGCTCAGAGCTCCGGATGGAGCCGAGGAGACCCTGGCCTACACCACGACCCTCGCCATTTTGCAGCAAGCATCTCCCAGGCGAGGGCAGGGCTGCTGGCAGGAGGGAGGCTGAGGGACGAATTTGTCACTCTGCTCCCTGAGCATTGAGCTGCCGCCAGCTGTGGGACAGAAGAGCAAGGCTGGCTGTTTGAAAATTCTTCATGGTTCCTCAGCCTGTGTGCTTAGCTGCTCTGCTCAGGGGTCTCCCAGTCCCCAGGACATCCCTGCAGACACAGCCCCCAGAGGGACTCTTCTCCCTGCTGAAGTCCCCAGCCCATCCCTTGGGGCTCTCTCACTGGATTTAGCCTCCAGACCATCTGTCACCTCCCTGCTTGACCCCTCTTCTAGACAGGCTTTTAAGACTCCTCCTAGGACCTAATTAGCATCTGGCAGTTAGGGGGAAGGCTATGCAGGTCAGAGAAAAGTGAGACCCCAGATCCCCCCAGGGATAACGTGCTCCACTGAAATACATACCTCAGAGTCTGCTTCCATGCTCAGGAACATTCTTCTACCCTCTTCCCTCTGGTTAACTCTTATTCAATCTCCAGATCGCCAGTGTCACCTCCTCAGGGGAGCCCTCCTTGATACCTCCCTTACTCCAACTGAAGTCTTTCTGCAATTCATAGTTCTATGTTCATGTTCACAGCCCTTGTCCAGTTACAACTAAATAACAGTTTCTGAAGTGATTTAATTAATATTGGCTCTGTACCAGACCGCGAGCCACTCAAGGGTAGAGCCAACATAAGGTTTACATGTGCTGCACGCGAGCTCAGCCCAGGAATTACTTGTTGAATGTCTACAAGGATCATGGATGTGTTCCTCCTCTTATGTGAGCCCAGGTACTAAAGGCCTTCAACCTTCTCCAGCACAAAGTCCCACTGGCCTTCTAGTCCCATGGGTGCCATGGCAGACAGCTATGCCCACAAGATCCTAGAGAGCGGGGCAAGGCTCAGCAGGCTTCCACTGGCTTGCCCGGGGCAGAGGGTGTCCTCCTACAGTGCATGGAGAAGCCCAGAGGGGGACAGGTCACAGGCAGCGTGCACACAGGACGGGGTGTGCGCTAAGGCAGAGGGTCCTGTCCGAAGAGAGAGAAGGAGAGAGACAGAGCTAGAGAATCCAGACGGAGAGAGATGCAGAGAGACTGAGACTGAAAGAGAAAGACACAGAGAATGAGAGCGCCCAGAGCCCTGGCCAGCATCATCTCGCTGTCCCTGCACAGGGAGTGGACTTGCACTCTGTGCTCTGTTGAGGGGACCAATGTGCGTGCGCCCAGGAACGTGTGAGAGGGTGCCCAGCCGTGTGCGTTAGCACCAGCGTGCAGGCATTGCGTCCCGAGGGGCTGCCGTGGTCCCCCGCAGAGGGCCGCGGCCCGGTGCCGCAGGGCTGCCCGCAGCAGTGTCACCGTGCACTCGTGGAGGGAGGTGGGCGGAGGGAGAGGCTCGCAGAGTGTCAGTGTGTCTCAGCCTGTGTGGGGGCGGCTGTGTGGGGGCGGAGGGCTGCAGCATGCACCAGAACATGTGCCTGCCTGCCGCTCTGAGGGCTGGAGGGCGAGCCAGCAAAGGCCGTCCTCCTTCCTGTCCCTCACCCCCGCCCCTTGAGGTCTTGCTTCCCAATTTCCCATCCTTTGGACTCTGGTCCCAGCACATGATGACCTCCTAGCCTTGACCTTGCCGCTGCCTCACAGTGGGACCTGTGGGCTGTGCCCCCATCTGTGCAGTGAACAGACATCTCTGCGGCCCTCCCTCTGAAAATCTGGGAGTCCGAGATTCCACATGGACCTTTCCACAGAGAGGGTCTGCAAAGGCTGGCAACCCTAACGGGGCACCTCAGACATCTCCAGAGATAGGATCTCCATTTTACAGAGAGTAAAGTTGATGCATACAATAGACAAGTGATTCACCCAGGATGAACACAAATCAGAATCATGATCAGAAAGTAACAGGTCGTGAGCAAGAAGAGGGAAGTTCCCCAGACATGGCACCCAGAGGGCCCCTTTGGAAAGCTCCCCCCACACACCGGGTGCTGGAGACCTGGATGCGGTCCCTTGAGCCACGCCTCCGCCTCTCCCAGTCGGAGCGTGTTCATCTGTAAGATAGAGGAGTGAGCCCAGCTGTCCTGCTTGTGAGCTGAGCTATTGGGTCAGGAAGTGCCTGCCCCAGAGTGCTGTACTCGGAGAGGGGATGAAAGTAGAATAAGGCTGCCACCCATCTGGGGGGGTCTGGTGCCTTGGTGCTATCTCCTTCCACGATGACACTGCCCATTCTCCTGACACCTCTGCCAGGGAAGGGCAACATGGCCAAGCATCTTCTATTGGTGTCAGATCTTTGGTCCAAGAAATAACCCTGGACCGACCCCAGCACAAGCAGCCACCTCTGGGCACACCGCCACCCTCTAGCAGCCCAGCCTGGCCCGGTGCACGGCACGATGCTGTGGGGCCAGAGGGAGCTCAGCGAGGAACCAGCCCTCTCCTCCCTGTCAGCCTTGCTGGCCACCCACCCCCAACCCTGGTGCTGCCTGAATCAATTTCAGACTCCTGTTTCTAGAGAGAAAAGAGTGGGTTGAGCACTCTCTCTCCCTCCCTCTTCCTTTCTCGAGTGAAATCGCTTTCTGAGGCTCTTTCTGTACAGGCTGCAGGGGATTCTCTGCTTCTCTAACCTCTGCTTCAGGGGTAGGATCCAATCCTGGGAATGTCGAAGGCATCCTCCTCCTCCGCTTCCCCCACCCTGCTTTTGCCTGGGCCCTCCAGTGCTTTCCTTGCACTACCACCCCCTACTTTAGCATTTCTGCCCTTTTCGGAGATTCTGGACTTTGAAGAAGGCTAAGCAATCTGGGAATTCTGGCCTGCCCCCTGGAGTTGATGCTGCAGCCGCCCCAAGCTAGCTTTTGTGCTCACGGGTCTCATCGCGGGGCAGGAGAAGGATGGGGTTGAGACTGAAGGGAATGAGCTCATCTCTTGGTCTAAAAGAGATAACCCCATCTGACCTTTAAGGGGAGCTGGCAAGTTCTTGGCTCTTCTGGATTCATGTGGTTCAGTGGGGGTTTCAGCCTTGTGCCATCCGGAAGCTCCAGCAGCACCTACTGAGGGCCCTGCCTCTGGCCGCAGCCCCAGCTGTGGATGCAGCGTGGACAGCTCACACACCCAAGGCCAGCCCCACCCTGGGCTCCTCAAAGGCCCACAGTGACATCCAGGCCTCACCAGGCAGGGCATCAGGAAGCTCGGGAGAGGCATTTGCCCTCCTCCCCAGCTAGGCCACTCAGGGTCCTGCTGAGAGGCCCCAACGCCCCCATGTCCCATTTAGAATTGACCTAGCTTCCTCTGTCAGTCACCTTGGTCATCAGAGTGGGTTCTGGAAGGGTATCAACTGCAGGGTCTCAGCTGAGAGGGACAGGAGTCACCAATTGATAAGTGGGCTATGCAGATATTTTCACTGCTTTCCCCTACAGAGAGGAGCAGGACCGCTCTGCCAGCCCAGGGGGGAGCTTGATCAGCCCCCCACTGCCTTTACTGGTCAACTCCAAATAAAAGGTAAACATTTCAACAGACAGCCCAGCCCCTTCCTCAGTCCTGCCCAGCACTTGAGGACAGCAGCTTCAGCCCCAGCAGTGAGTCCCTCCTGAGGCCCATGGCACACCAGAATGGAGGCTGCATCTCCGCACACACCATCTCATTTAATCCAAACAACCCCTTTTTTCTCTCCAGATTGCAAATGGGAGAAGAGCGTCACAGACTGCCCAATGCCACTGAGTTAAGGGTGCGGTACCATGGCTCCTGCCCCCCACCCAGCCCCACTGGACCTCGGGCAGACACTGATGTGCAAAGTGGCACTGCCAGCTTCCTCTGTGATGTGCCCTGGCCTCTGTCAGACAGACTTCAGGCATGCAGCCGGCCACCACGGCCCTTTCTCTCCTACATACGCATCTTCCCCTCGGGCCCAGCTCCTGCCTGCCTGAGGTCATGCAAGCTCCTGACACTGCACACAGAGCATTTTGTAGGTTTGTGCATTTTTCTGGGAAATGTCAATTTTGACTTTCATCAGATTCCTGGAGGAATATGTGACCTAAAAAAGGTTAAGAGCACTGATGGTTCTGGAAGGAAGAGGTCTGAAATTGATTAGACAAGGCCTGGCCATGGCTGCCACCCTCAGTTTTTTATCATGGGCACACCAGGTCCCCTCTGCCCTGGAATCCTGCCTCTCTGAGAGCCCAAGCAGGCAGAGGGGCTGAGAAGGCTCACAAAGCATCGCTGGGCCGAGTCACTCCTGTAAAACTCGGTCTTGGTGATGCTCCATCTCCTTCAGGGCAAAGCAACACTTTTGTTTTCACTTTGAGCACTTGAATCACACCCCAACTTCATCTCACTGTACTCTGTGACGCAGCCCCACCACAGCCCAGACTTGGTTGCTCTCTGAGAGGCAGCTCCTGGCTAATCAGAGCTCTTGGGCTCTGGTACACCGGAAACCAGCTGGGAAGAAGACCCAGCTAGAGTTTAGGGGGCAGTCTAATTCTCCAGAACAACTCTAAACATTGGGTTCCTGCCCCCACCTCCAGCATAAAGACACTCGGAGAGGCAGGAAGTCTGCGGAGCGGAGGGAATTCACATCAGCACAAGCGCTTGTGCCTGCACAGGGAACTGGCATGTGTCTGAATGCATCATGGTAGAATGGGTGTGCAAGTGTGAGTGTGTGTGTGTGTGCACGCAACTGTTTATACACAGCCATAAGCCCACTTCCCACACATATGCAGACACCAGCATGAGCTCACACACCTACAACACCCGCATACCCACACGAGTCTGTGAGACCAGGCCACACACACACACCTTCCTGTGTGCGTGCCCCCAGTCCTCACACAGATGGGCACATCTAGACTTCATCGGAGCACCACTGTGTCCACACCTCTTCGTGCACCCTTACACACCTCCGGCTCCACACACTTGTGCCTAGGGAGTTGCACACAGCTCTGACCTGCCGAACGTGTGCACACACAGTGACGCACGTCCGCACCTTCGCTCCTGGGCAGCCTCGCCTACAGCACTTCTCGTGCACTGACACACAGGCACCCCTCGCACCTACACTTTCAGGCTTTACACACAAGTACTTCTTCCTGGTGTTCACACACGAGTGTATGAACACTGTTTTGGTGCACACAAGCACACCCTCCAGTCAGTCCTTATACAACACAATCAATTCTCTCAAAAGTCCTTAAGCAACAACCAACATCAACCCCTTCCTTAAAATACACACTGCTGCATGTACAGCCAAACCTCGCACACCTGTCTACAGGGCCTCAGCGCCCCTGCTGCTACCGCAGGGACCCAACAGGGCACTGGCACTCTTTTGCCCATGGGGCACACTCCACCTCCAAACAGCATCACAAGCCTTGCTCCATACTGGGGTCCTTCAGAAGCCTAGCGGGGGGCACCTGGGAAACCTTCTCTGAGGCCCTGCTACCCAAAGGGTCTCTCTTATCTCCTCATCCTCCCAGCCTCCTCCCATCAGCATCAGAGGCACAAAAAGAGCTCTGGGGCTGGGGAACTCTGACAAAGGACCACAGCTTCTGCACCCTTCATACTTCCAGGCCCTGCAGCAGTGGTGTCCCTAGGTTGCTGACTGCCCCTCCTCCTAACAGGAGTCCCTCACATATTAACCCTTCCTGTACCAATGCCCTTGTCCTGATAGGAGCTGGGCAGGAGGAGATGGAAAAAGGTAGTGCTTATAGGAAGAGGCTGGTCACTGCACTGTGGCTGCAGGTGTCTAGCATCAGGAAGGTTACCTGAGAGGGGATGAGCTCTCTGTCACTAGAGCTATTCAAGCAAAACTAGAGCAGAATTCCGGCTTGAACCCCACTGGGTGGGAAAATCCTTTTTTAACACAGAGTTTCTAAGAATCTGTTGTGCCCAGGTCATGTGTACTTGTATGCATATGTATGCCACGAGCATACACCATGGTCCCATCAACCTTACATGCACACATAAACACACACACACGTACACACACATACACCTGGCTAACTTGGCACATCTGAACCCACAGACATGCCTACAGCTGACTCTGGGCATGTTGTACACATGCAAGCACCCCCAAACCATGCAGTTTGCCTTCCTCTGTGTGCACGGAGAGCCCCGGAGAGGCAGGCACACGCTCCCCTGCCCCTCCCCCTCCCGCACGCCCTGCATCCACCCAAGAGGCTGACCCCTGCGCCTTCTAGGACTCCCTGCTGTGCAACTCACTTTCCCAGTTCCTCGAAGAGCTGGTACTCTTCTGTGAATCGAGTGCAGGTGATGGTGGCCATGCTGGCACTGGGCAGGCAGGCGAGGCTGGGGGTTGGGGGACCAGGACTGGAGTGCCGCTGCTCTGCTCCTAAAACTAGGAGCCACTCGCCTGCCCGTGCTGCCAAGTGCAAACAGAGAACCAGCTTGACTGACGAGCCTGGGGCTTCTGAGCAGGGCACTGTGGCTGCTCACAGCCTCGCGAGCCTTCGTCAGCATCCAGGTCCCCATGGCAACCACCTCCGAAACGCCCTGTTCCCGTTGCCCCGGTAACTGCCTCCCCAACACCTGCCTGCGTTCCTCTGCGAAACCTGCTCCCGGACGGATGCCCTGGCCCTACCACGCACAATACTGCAGACCTGTGTGGGCCCAGGTGCAGGGGGACCCAACACCCCTGGGGTGAGAGACTGAGGCAGGGTGGAGAAGGGGCACAAGAACAAACTTAGTCCGGAAGTGATTTTCTCTCTTCCCACCTCCCCCACCTCCAACTCTGGGACCCTTATAGCAGACGGGATGGGACTAAGTGGGGCAAAGAGGCAGTTTCCATGGTAACATCCAGTGGGTGCCACGTTCCAGGATGGTCCTCAGGAAGGACAGGATATAGTTACCCTGGCAACTTCATCTCCTCTGGAGAGACAGGTATTGCCCCGTTGCCCTGGCAACAGCCGGGTTCTAGGGTTTATAGGGAAACGATGGTTAATTCATTGGGATATCTCTCTGTGGATCACTGTAGTCTCTGTAACTATCTCTGCTCTCCTCTGTAATTCTGCCTTGTTTTTATTTTGCTCCTGCTCTCTCTGCTGTCCTGCCACCCTTTCCCTCACACGGGCACTCTGGCCTGTGGAAGAAGTGCAGATGAGACCCCAGAATTCTGGAGGGAACAACTCTGGTTGCCTGCTCACCCCTACCTCTCACAGCAGTGACAGATGGGTCCCTTCTGAGGCCTCTTCTGCAAGCTCTTCTCCGCCCTGTGCCCCAGAGGGACCATGGAGATCTGGTCCCCTGGGGCTCATGGCCCAATTTCTGCAAAACAGGCGAGAGGCAGCTGCAGCAATTGAGCTGGGGCTGGGGCCATGGCTGCGGATCTGCACTGCCCTGAAACCTCCATCCCCAAATTCTGTGGACACCTTCCCTGCCAACTTCAGTTCTTCAGGGCATCAACCACACCTTCAGCCCCAAAACTGACCCTAAACCTGAGGGGGTTGAGAAGAAAAGGCACTGGAGTTTAAAGATCAGAGTTCAAGTTCCAGCTCTGGTATTATCAGCTGTGTGACCCTGGGAAAGTCACTGGCCCTCTCCGAGCCTCCAGCTTCTTTTCGACAAAACAAGAGAACAAAACTTGTCTCTGCAGAGGAGGGTCATGAAGACTGAGTGGACTAATGGCTGTGAAGGCCCTTGGGAAGTACACAAACGTGAAGTCATAAAAAAGTTTCTAGGAGAGGAAAAGGAAGGTTTCAAGTGGGACACTGACCACTCCCATCCTAGCTTGGACTTGGAACCTCAGGTTCTACACACCAACCCTTTCCACTCAGGAAAGAAAAGGGTGCCTTAGCTCATTTCACAGCCCAAAGAGCTGAGGCCTGCACCAGCACCCCCACCCCAAGAGCATGAGACAGCCAAGAGAATCCAGGAATCCAAACGTTCTGGATTTCTAGCTCAGCCCTTCCTTCTGAACCTCCAGATCACCTATAGTCACCTTGTTTGCTGGATACATGACCTGCTTTTTGGTGTTTTCCAACCCCAACAAGTCCCAGATTCAGGATCCCAAGTCCAGGGGGCCCTGGAGATGTCGCGGTACCCTCCATTCTGCCCCTCTCCCTGGGAGTCAGGGATAGGGAGGAACGCTGAGCTCTCTAATTCAGCCACTTTTTCCAGGAGGGGAGAGGGAGGGAAGCAGAGGGGAAGGAGGGGAGGGGGAAGAGGGAGGGGGATAATGGCTTAGCCACTAATTGCACCATTACCACCTTCAGAAAAAGGAAAAACCACTCCGGTTTGTTTCTGTGCACAATATGCTTCTGGCTTCTGCCGCCAACGTCGCAATTCAAAGGCACAGAGGAGAAAGCAAGCAGGGCACAGAACACCGCGGCTGAGCCACAGGCACCTGCAGGGAGGCAGAGGCAGAACTGCAGCACCTCCCTCCTGCCCCAGACCCTCTAGCCTGTCCCAGGAGGGGTGGCTTCCACGCCGAAAGCACTGAGGCCACCTTGTCTCTTGGCCAGGGGAGAGGAGAGACCGTCTTGTTCAGTTGTTGGAGTTCCTGCATGACTTACAGGCTGTGTGATTTGGGAGGAGTATCCTAGCCTCTCTGGGCCTCAATTTCTTCATGTGCAAAACTGGGGACAACTATCCCCTACCTCCAGGGCTGTCGAGTGAGATGAACACGGTGGCTGACACAGCATGTGTGTTTAAAACGTGGGAATTATCATTACCGAGGAACTCCAAAGTCCATGAAAACTCGCGCACGAGCACATCAGAGTGCTCTCTGAGCCTCCACTAGTGTTTACCTCCTGGTTTGGACACTGACTTGCCCGAGGCTTGTTTGGGACAAAAGGCTGGGGCTAGGAGAGGTCATCAGGACCCCCAGTCATCAAGTCCCAGCTTAGTGATAACTCTGCTTCAAAAAGTGGTAAAAACAAAAAACAAATGTTCTGTGAGGCTGGATTAATGGAAATCTACCATTCTGAACAAAGAAGGTAATAGCCCTGCTTGGCCTGGTGCTGCCTGACAGTGCTCTCCTCATCCCTCCCTCTGAGGAAAAGGAAGACGTTCAGAAGCCAGGGGGCCCATGGAGGAGGGTCCAGCGGTGGGTCCCTGCGGCATCCACAGTGACTCCAAGGAGCACGTGCAGGAGTGAAGTAGCAGAGGTGGCCAACTCACTCCCTGTCTCAGACAGGGACCACAGGGTCCTGCAAGGTACAGGAGCGATCAGCACCCCCTCCTGGCACCTTGTACACACGCTCTTCCCGCTACCATCTTCCCTTTCAACACTGCTTTCTGCTTTTCCTCTTTCTTGTCCTGTCTTCCTCCCCTGGTTTTCATCTTTCCTTCTCATTCTATCATTCCTGGTCCCTCTCACTTCTATCCTTGCTTCTGTCTCACTTTCTCTGTCTTCCTGGCCTCTGTCACTTCTCTTCCAGGCATGCAGTCCTGGAGGACGGGCAGGTCCCACACTGCACAATCCATCTGATGGTGCAGGCAGCTGGACGATAGAGGGAGGAAGAGGAGGGGAGAGGACGGGGCCTCCATGGCAAGTCTGTCTTATACACACACACATGTGCACACCCCATGGAACCTCCCAGCACTAGCTCAGGCGTGTGGGCACTACTTCCAATGGGCACCCCCATACTGAGCACAACTGCCGCTAATTCACTGCCTCCCCTGTGCCTTCGAGGCTGGCAGCTGGGCCTGGTGGTGGAGGGCAGCAAGGAGCCAGGCGTGCCTCTGTGTCACAGAGAGAATGAGCGATGATTGCATCAAGGGGATTGTTCCTGCCAGACTCCCTGCTCCCCAGGGCTGGCAGGCACTAGAGCCAGCGCATGTGCCCCCAACTGCAATATGCGTGTGGCACAACAGGGGCGGGCCTGCGTGCCATGGGCTGGTGGCTGGAGCCGGGAGCCCTGCAGGCTGCCGGGCATGGCCCCAGCACACCACATAGGGTTGGGCACGTGAGCATGGGAAGCGCCTCATGTCAATGAGGGGAACAGAAGGCGACCAGGGCTGAGGTCCCGGGTAGGGATCGGAGCCCAGGGACACTGTGACACCCAACTCAAATCCCACCCTCCACAGCCTATTCATGCGATCACATGTATACGCCTGAGTGTTGCAAGGTCCTGCAGGGCCTGAGGAGGAACCACGGAAAACGTTCCATCAGTAGGGTCCCCGTGGGGCCTGTCCCACTAAGGGCAGTGAGCACAGGGGTCAGAACCAGTGGAAAGTGGGCCAGGAGAGAGGTGATCTTGCCGAGGGTCTGGGCAGAAGTGATCAGGTTAATTCATCGCAGCCAGTGAGGGCGGGTCTGAGCACAGAAGGGAGGGAAGTCAGGGTCTTGGGAGCAGCATTGTCTCCACGTGTCCCACAGAGAGACCTTCTTTGTAGAGAAAAACAAGGCAGGGTGCCACAGGACAGAGGACAGTGGCTGTTGAGCCAAAGGCTACCTAACCTTCAGGAAGGACCTGAGTTCTAATCCTGGAAGAGCTGGTTGCAGGCTTTTCCCCCAGGGGTCTCCACTTTCTCTGAGAAGGATGGAGACAAGATATTCAGTGACTCCAAGGACTTGAAAAGTAGTTATATCCTTCTCAGACCAGGCTTTGTCCTGAGAGCTCTACACATTGCACTGGGTCCACCTCTCCACGAGTTTCAGTCAGATAGGCACAATCACAGCCATTTCCAGAGCTGTGATGCTACTTCCTTACCCAAGCCGTGCCACTGAGGCCCAGATCCAGCTCTGTGAGATGTCAGTGCCCCGGATCTGAGTTATTAAGTCTCCTCTAAGGCTGGAAGTTCCTTGAGAGGGCACATGCTTCTCACAAATAGGGGACTAAAGCCCAAGTCGCACAAGGCACAGGCAGTCAGGATAACAATCCAGAACTCCCGACACACATCACAGTGTTCCTCCCCTTAATCTGCACTGCCCTCCCTCCCCCTGAGCACACCATCAGGAGTATCAGGGGTGCTCACTATCCCAAGGTGGCCTGCAGGCACCTGGTGAGAAGAGGAAATGCTTCCAAGGCCCAGGACGGTGTGGGCTCTCACCTGACTTCTGGGGGATTGGACAACAGGATAGGGCACCACAGTAAAGGCCCATCTTGGATGAACTGCCACCTGGCTCCAACCTACTAGTTAACAGATCTGCTGCCACCTGGTCCAGTCAAGAGAGAGACAGGGACCTCAGCAGACATTGTTGGGCTCCAGTCCTCCAGCTCTATGATTCAAGGAGCCAGTGCTGCCTTTGTTGCCCTCCTTCTTCCCTCTTCCCGCTCCACAAAGAGGTTTGGGTGGTATGAGCACCTGCCCTGCAGTGCCAATGGTGGGGGGAGTTGGCTCAAGTGCACTGGCTAAAGAGGAATTCTGGAGGATACAAGAGGCGAGAGGGCCAGGAGGTAGGCACGCTGATTGCTGGACAGAGCAGAAGACACGGCAGGCAGAGCTTCCCAAGGCATGACTTCCACCAAACTAAGGCCCAGACCAGCCACCATCTCTCCCTTGACCAGGCTGCAAGCAGAAGTTTGAGTGGAGCTGGTTTCTGGACTGAGTAGAACTCTGAATTAGGTGAGTGTTGGACAGGGCTATAAACTGGCCAGAGACCTGGGCCAAGCCTCCTTCTCTGGAGGGACCAGGAGTAGGCACCAGGCCCTGTCTTCAGCTGATCTCTAAGCTTTGGTGCCAGGTTAACTGCAAGGAGTGGGCCTTGGTGCCCTGTGACTTGCAGGGCTCCAGAAATGGAAGGGGGACTAAGGCAGAGGTTGGGCCACCTTGAGCAGGGCCAGCTCAGCAGGCACCCATATAAATTGGTGCAAACCTAGAGCCGCAGAGAATGGCTCCACGCCTCTTGGGGAGGCCCAACAGACACAGCTGGAAGAAGCATACAACAGAGCTGGAGCAACCTAAGTAGTGGGCAGACTCTGGACTGCCCACCCCCTGGTGTACACCTGGCCCAAGAATCCACCCTAATGGGTGACTCTTCAAAGCCTCCTTCCTGAGCAGCAAAAATACTGCAGTCACTGACATCAAAGCCTCTGCAGTCCTGGCCCCTGCCCCACCAGCTGGACATCACCATCATGGAAGCAGGGAAAAGGTCCAGTGGAAAGGTGACAGGCAGCAAAAAGAACAGAGCCAGGAGGAAGGGCCTAGGACACAATGGTCACTTCTATACTGCGGCCCCAGGCCATAGTCTCACTGCTGACTGTCCCTGCAGTTGGGATGCAGCTCTCTAACCAACACTTGAACCCCCCACCACACTGCACCCACCCCACCCATCCAGCTCATTCCCCAAGCTGACGAGTCCTAACAGGCCTCCTTTGCCAGTGACAAAAATAACTATTTTCAAAATTCACAGCAGGGCTTTCGCCTACACACACTGCGCCGACTGGAACCTGAAGGGAGATATGCAGAACGCAGTGTGCGGATGGAGACGCTATGCAGCAAGCAGCCTTTGCAACCCCCACGCCCATCCTCCCTACCACTCAGCCTGTGCACCCCCAGAATGCACAGCCAGTGATGCCCAGAATGGCCAAGTGGAGAGGACGCTTAGATCCTCTACGGTCTGGAGGGGGACACTGAGACTCAGAGTAGGTCAAGGGTTTGCTGAAGGTCACACAATGTATTTGTGGCAGGACTCTTATACCATCTGCCTCCTGGCCAAGTTGCCTACTTGTTCTCCCATTCTCAGTTGTCCAAGAGCTCACACCCACCCAAGGACCCAAATGCACACGCATGCGCACACACACACACACACACACACACACAGATGTGCTCACAGACACCACTGCATTGCTCGCCTCTGTGTAAGGGCATTTAATCAAGTTCACAGACTGCTTCACAACCATTAGGTGGGCCGGTCTTCTGCAGCCCTTTGAGGTAGGCAGAGCCAGGAAAGTGAGACCCAAAGGGGAAGGACTGTGCCTAAGGTCAAAGGAGACGATTGGTTCAGGGGCTCTTTTCACAGCTGTTTCTGCTGCCCTTGACACTGCAGCAGCCGAGGGCCCAGTCAATGTCTCTGGGTGGTGGGGACAGAAAACACCTTCCACCATGGCCTTGATCCATCTGGCCAGGATTGGCCTAGATCATGTGAAGACCTAAGAAGGGCAGCCTCCCAACCTGGCCAATGTCACCCTCAGCTCCCAAGGTCCCTTCAAAGAGCAACCAGCTCGCCATGCTTCAGCTAATGTCCAGCTGGAAGGTGCTTCCAGGTGACCCCTCACCCAAGCAGCAGTAGAGACCAGGATGAAGGGAAAGGCCTGGTGCAAGCTATGAGGCAGTGAGGCTGGCCGGGACTCCACCATGTCCCCAGGGACCAAGCACACCTCAGAGTCACGAAGTCATTAGAGCTTGTTTTACAGATGAGGAAACTGAGGCCGGAAGCTCACATAAGTCACCTGAGGTCACAGCACAAGTTAGTGAAGAGGCAGGATGGGAATCCCAGCCCCCAGCAAGTTTCCCACCCTGTGCAACTGAAGGGCTCTATACCCTCCGTTTCCGTGCAGAGGGAGACTCGACCTCAGGTTTCTACCTGAGAAGGAGCAGGACCAGGCAGGGAAATATGTCTAAAGGACCGAGATCCTGCCACCCACCCATCAGATCCTGTGGGACATCAGCCTGGTATTGAGTTTACGGAAAAAAGATCGGAGCTTGCAAATCTTGCACTTTTTCTTACGGCGACCCCGGGAGAGGCTTCGAGGCCTGCTTTCCTCCTCATCTTCCTCTTCTTCTTCATCACTGGCCCAGGGCCCCCAAGCACCCCCATTAAAGTCAGGGTGAGCCCGAGGATTCTCAGCTGGGTAGCGCACAGGGATGGCGGTACGGTTATAGTCGGCCAGGCGGGCCAGCAGGGCTCGGACCACATCGGGTCGCTGGCCAGCCAGGTCCTCCCGTTCATAAGGGTCAGCACTGATGTTGAAGAGCCACACAGCCTGGCGGACACTGGCCATCCGCTCCAGGTTCCACCAGCTGCCGGGGAAGGCGGCCAGTGTCTGCGGTGGAATCCAATCCCCATAGCCGGGGTCTCCGGTCAGCAGCTTCCATTCACCCACGCGGATGGCAGCCTGGACTGCGGTATTCCAGATGCCAAAGCCACCCTCCAGGGAGCCGTGCCGCGCATGGTTGTAGAGGGGGTCAATGTTGTGCAGGATCTCTGTGCGAGGCGAGGCCCGGCCTTCGCTGATGGCCGGCCACACATCATAGCCATCGAGCCCATCGGCTGTTGACACGGTGCCTCCTGCCAGACCCACCAGCGTTGGGTACCAGTCAGTGATATGCACCAGTGCATGGCTGGTCCGTCGCTTTCGCTTGAGCAAAGGGCTGTGGATGAAGCCTAGGCCCCGCACACCCCCTTCCCAATAAGTGCCTTTGCGTCCTCGGAGGGGCCAGTTGCTGCCTCCTGAGAAAGTCTGGCCACCATTGTCGCTGGAGAAGATGATGACACTGTTGTTATAGAAACCATAGCGCTTGAGGGCCCAGGTGATGTTGTGCACAGCCTCGTCCATGCAGGTCACCATGGCTGCGTACTTCCTCCGGGCCACGTTGCCCATGGTGCGGTAGCGGTACAGATACTCTCGGGGGGACTGCAGGGGCGTGTGCACGGCCTGGAAGGCCACATAGAGGAAGAGGGGCCGCTGGGGGTTGTGGTTAGCCAGGATGTGGCTGGCACGCTGGGCATAGAGCATGGTGGAGTACTGGCCACTGAGCCCCCAGGCCACACTCTCACCCTCATGCAGGTCGAAGCCGCACACCCCTGGGCCGTCGCAGTTGTCATAAGTGTAGTAGTCCACGTTGCCTGTGAGGGAGCCCAGGAAGGTGTCAAAGCCCCGGCGTGTGGGCAGGCACTCCTTCCGGTAAAAGCCCAGATGCCACTTGCCCACCATGTGGGTGGAGTAACCTGCCGCCTGCAGCTTCTGGGGCAGGGTCACCTGGTCCAGGGGCAGGCAGTTGGGCTGCCGAGGGCGGATGATGGAGTGCTGGAGTCCTGTATGGATCTGGTATCTGGTTAGGGGTGGGGAGGAGAAGGCACAGGTGAGCTACAGACCACTGGTCCCACCAACCAACCCCAACACCATCCCAACCTGGGCTCTGGTCCCAGCGCTACCAGCAAAAACACTACCAACAATCAGGTATGACCTAAGGGGTTAAGCACCTCAAATACATTATCCCACTGAATCTTCAAAATCAACTGAAGGAGGTGTTACTATCAATCTACAGATGAGATGGAAGCTCAAAATGGTTTAGCCAACTGCCCAACAAGGAAGTTGGGGAATTAAGAATTGAACCTAGATTAATAATGACAAAAATAGTACCTAACACAAAGCACTCCCTGTGTGTTTGACATCATACTAAGCCCTTCAAATTATCTTACGAAATCCTCACCACAAACTGGAAGGTACGTGCAATTATTACTATTTCCCAAATAAGGAAACTAAGGCTCAGCAAGTTAAATTGCTTGTCTGGTGATTCACAAAGCGAGTAGTTGGAATGGCATTTGTATCCCAGGCAGTCTGGCTCCAAACTTGAGAGTCTCTGAACAGGCGAAGCCATTAACTTGCTCTGAAGTCTACAGCGAGTCTTGATCTCCCAGGCAAACTCCTATTCATTCTTGAAAGTCCAGCTCAAATGTTATCCCAATTATAATGTCTTGCGTAACTCTCGCAAAGACTGAGTCGCTTTTGCTCCTATGTTCCCCAGTATTTAGTATACACACTCATTGTCCTACTTGGCCATGGGATCTTACTCAGTTGTCCATGCTCATGGACCCAAAGACATGTAATAAAACTGTCCTTTACCCAACTCTGTATTCCTCACACCCAGGTAATATTTAAACCACACTCAATTATTTATGGAATGAATGAATGAATGAATGAATGAATGACATTCAGAGGTTTTAGAGCCAGAAGGATCCAACTCCTTTCCTGGTTTATTCACCTATTCTTTAAAAGAAACTCAAGTCAGAGGAAAGGAAGGGCCTTCCACAGCAGTCAAGGGTAGAGCCAAGAAGTCAACATAAATCCAATCAGGGCTCATACAGGAACTTGTTTTAGCAACCTAGGCTGCCACGCCCCTTTCCCCTTCAGCTTGCTCCTGTGTAAGAGCAGAATAGCTGGTGTGGGAAATCTCTAAGACCCACCTAGTTCCCAAAGTTTAGGGGACCAGCTCCCATGTGTCTGTTACTGAGCTCATGTGGCCCCTGGATCCAGGTCACTCACAAAGCCTAAGGCTCTGAGGCAAAAGTAAATGGTTAGTGGGATCCTGAATTCCTGGTTCATTCATTCATACCCCATCTTTCTCCATCTGTGGTCAAAGCCAACATGTGATCTGTATTATGGTGTCTTTTTTTTTTTTTTTTTTTGAGACAGTTCAAGCTAGCTTTGAACTCACTGCAATCCCCCTACCTCAGCCTTCTTAGTGTTGGGATTACAGGCCTGTGCCAACACACCGCAGTTTACAAATTCTAGAGTAAACAAGAAGCCTGAAACTTCACAAGTATGTTAGGACTCCACACAGTTGTTTCACTCCCAGGCACCCAAGCTAGCCAAGACCTGAGTTCTTGACACTTCAGTAGGTGAGTGGGGTTTCTGTTTTGATTTCTTTACTTTAAAGCTGTTGTTACTGTTAGCTATAATTAGCCACTACTGCCGTTTTTTAGCACTATGTGACATACACACAAATTATCTCATTAGTCCTCATTTTTAAAAAATCTATGCAGGAGACTGTGATTGCTCCCATTCTACAGATGAGGAGACAGAGGCTCCCAAAAGTACAGCAACTGGTCCAAGATCAGAAAGCTGGCAAGCAGCTTGACCTCTGACCCCCTGGCTACCCAATCCATGCTCAAAATCTTTGGTGAAACAGCCCCTCCAGGCTTCAGTCAAGCTGATAAAACAATTGCACTCCATTGATAGAGGAACCCTATGGCCCCAGGGCCCTGATTCTCTGCTGAGCCCTGGTTCTCCAAGCTGCGGTGCCTTGAAACACTGGCTTGTAATGTGGGTGGGCTGGCCAAAGTCACGAAAATCTACTGCATCTAAGTAATACGAGAAACCGTGGCCCTCTCTGCCTCCAACACACAGGACTGGGTGCATTAACAAATGCTAACAGGCACGGAACACAGAGCATCGGTCAGAGGCAGCCAGCTGCAGAGGGTGGAGGGCAGACACTGCCCGCCAGGCTCAGCTAACTTCACGGATCAGGAGGCTGGAGCGCTGCCCCACTGGCGGCTCATTCCAGTGCTTAAACCAGACGTCACCACTCTCTAGGGAGAGAAAGGCTAACTTGTACAAAACGCGTGGAATGCAGATTCCTTCTCCCTCAGCAGGAAATCAGTCGATCTCCTGCCTTCACCACCAGGACCACAGGCCCACCTGTAAAAGACACACACCCAGCCCCTCCTCCTGTCCTCCCTTCTCCGTCCCTGGATCTAAACCTTGAGTACTAGATCCAAGAAAGAAAGGGCACAACCACTGGATTCTCAGCTCCAGGGCCCCTGCCGAGCAGACCCCTCTCCCACAAGACTCAGAAGTTTGGCCTGGGTCCTCCCTGACCTCCTGCCTTGGTTTCTCCCCACCCAGGAGACAGGACTACAGCTTGGGATAGAACCTGGGAGAAAACACACCTTGGCTCCCTTTCCAGGAGGATTAGCTTCAGTCCTGCCAAAAGATTTTCCCCTAAGTGGCCAGAGCTTGCCTTCCACAACCCACCTCCCGTTTCCCTGCTCTTTTAACCCTGTAATCCTGCTGTGTCTCCTTACAGAGAAAGTAGCGCATCTTCTTGGGGTTCCCTGCCAACCTGGGAGAATTTTGCAGATGAAAAAACAGAGATCTGAAGAGTGAAGTAACCAGCCCAATGGTGTGTGTCTTTCTCCTCCACCTATCAATTCCTCAGGTCTCCCATGTGTTGTGACTGAACCGTATGGGGACCAGGATCCTTCCAGTGACAGCTGCCATTCACTAACAGCCAAGCAAGTTACACACAGCTTATTCCACACTCACTACTCCTTTTCAATCGTTCTTTGCCCCATTGTATAGACCAGAAAACTGAGGCGGAGCAAAGCATGGAGGTTCGGAGTCTGTCAATAGAAGCAGCATTGGAAATAAATGTCCCGGGCCACACACCACCCCGCCACAACAGGAAGGAGGATCAGGCAGCTCTGCAGCACGTGGAAGATGCGTGTCCTACAACCCCAGAGAGAGATCCTTAGATGATCAAACCCATTCAGCATAATTGTAAGCAAGTGGAGGCCCAAAGAGAGCCAAGATCTTCCAATGACTGCTCAGCCAGTTGGAAGGAAAAGAAGCCCATAACGCAAACTTCCCCGGTCCCAGGGAAGGGACAGGAGGATCTGACTGGTGTATTGGGGGCTTGGATGTCCAGCCGCACCTACCTGCCAGTGAGCAGCTGGCTCCGTGAGGGCGTGCAGATGGGCTGGATATAGTAATTCTCCAACTTGACGCCCTCTGCTGCCAGTCGGTCCAGCGTAGGGGTCTCGATATCTGAGCCATGGTAGCCCACGTCGTGATAGCCCTGGTCGTCGGTGAGGAAGAAGACGATGTGGGGAGGTCGGGGCGGAGCGGCCGAGGGCTGTTCCGTGCCGTCCTCTCCGGGTCCGTCAGCCACGAGGCTTGGTTTGGCCCAGTCCCAGGACAGGTAGCCGAAGCTGAGCAGGCTGACCAGAGAGAAGCCGGTGAGGGCGTGCATCGCCAAGCCGGCCCTCGAGTCCAGGCGCGCAGGGTTCCCCGGGCCTCGTTGCCTCGCGCGCCCAGGGCGCACGGCTCGTCCGCCCGCCTGGGTGCTGCGGGAGCGCCCAGCGCCCTGGGGCCGCCCGGTGTCTGGTCCCGAGCAGGCGGCGGCTGCAGCCCTGCGCCTGGGAAGGTCAAGCCCGTGCGGAGCTTCCCCCGGCCACCCCGGCCCCCGCCCTGCGCCGCCCTCGCTCCCTCTCCCCCGACTCAGCCGGGCCAGCCTGGGACACAGCGTGGCGGCCTCCAAAAAGTGCTCTCCACCATCCTCTGCCTCTCCTCTTCCTTTTTGTCCCGGATTTCTCCCGCCTCCTAATTTCTCTCGCCTCTGCTCTGCCTTTCTCCTCCCCCCACCCCGACCCTCCAGCCCGGGGCTGGCCTCTGGCCCCGCCCGGAGTCCTCGGAACAGCGGAGCTCCCGCAGGGAGTTGGGCAGGACCCCGGAGGAAAGGGGAGGGAGACACTGGCCGGGTGGGCTGGGCAGGCCTGGGCGGGGGGGGGACACCGCGGGAGAGAATGTGAGAAAGTTGTAACATCTGCCCGGCCGAGACCCAGGTGGAGGGGCGGGGCGCGAGCGACGACTCCTCCCCCGGGCAAGAGCCCAGACCTGCCCGCCGGTTCAGGCGCCCGCCCCTTCCCGGGACTGGGAGAGAAGGGAGGGGTCTGCTTGGAATTCGGTGGAACAACTTCGGAATGGCCCAGTTAGACATTCCTGGATCATGAAGTCTTAGCATTTGTGAGTGCCAGCCCTGGAAGGGGAGCGCATCATTTTCTATTCCAACCGGGTCATTCTTAGGATGAAGAAACTGAGGTTCTGAAATGGATGGGAAAGCGTCTAGGTCACGGCGCAGTAAAAGGGAAGCGATCTTGGCAGGAGAAAGGTACCAGGAGGGGAGATGCACCTGGGCCGGCTTTGCCTAGTGGCTTTTTTGCTGGGGTTCACAGTGACTGCTTGAGGAGCAGTTTCCTTCTCTGGGCTGGCCCTTTGGCAAGTTTGGTGCTTACCAACTTTCCTCCCCTCAAACCCTTCCCTTCCCCATGCTACAGTTCCCATCGAGAATCTTTAGGATGCCAGCCCTGGGAACCAGAGGGCGGGGCTCTGTATACATCTTACATCTCCCGGGTCCAGCACGCAAGTCAGCCTCTGCCACAGGATGGAACGCGTTAGTGGGTTTCCAGGGCCACTCAGGCCAACTCCCGCCAAGTACACTTCCACACCAGAGCATGCAAGCTCGGGGACTCGGGCAAGTGTCCCAGTGTGTAAGGCTGGGCAGTGCTGCCACGGGGAAGCACAGGGTTGCAGCCAATTAATGACTAAAGCCTTGTTTCCAGCTACCCAGTGTTACCCAAGAATGTGGAGCAGTGTCGCAGATCTTTCAGTTTCTCGTGAAGAACATCCAAGTTCAGGTTAATGTGGGAACATTTCAACTGTTTTCTTTAAAGGAAAATTTAAGTATTGTGTAGGCCATATCAATTCTGTCCAAAGAATATATCAAGCCGTGGGACCATTTGTAACCTCAGCTCTGAATCATTGTCTTCCAGATTTTTAACAGGCTGCATTTTCAAATGGGAAAACTAGACTAAACAAATTGAGCCAGGCTTAACTTTACTCCAAGGACTTCCCACATTGAACATGCTGACTGCTGATCTCCAGAAGCAGGTGAGTAGGGCTGAATTTCACTGAATTATGTGGCCAAAAACCTTTTTTCAGAGCTGCTAGAAGGTCAGGTGTCTCAGGAACCTGGAGAAACGAAACTGGCCCTGGTGTATCTTCCCTGCTCATGCCTCTCCCCTGCCAAGATCACTTCCCTTTTGCTGAAAACCACTGTGTATGGGGAAAGAAACCAGACCACTAAAATAGCAGCCTGTTGAGAATCTGCATTTCGAAATGAGGGCTGCGTGGGGCCAGCAGCTCCTGTTCACTCAAAGCCCCATATTTAGGTGACCAGATTTATCGGAAGGGAAAACTGAGCCTGTTGTTCTAGCAGAAAGAAAATGTTCAGGACAGGAAAAGCAACCTTCCTGAGGGGAGGGTTGCTAAAATATTACTTCCAGAGGCTTCAGCCCAGGCTGTCGTGGGGGTCAAAGTGGGATGAGTCACCAAAGGTCGGGCAGACCTGGGCTTTGCATTCTTTACATTGTCCCAGACCTTGGTCAGAGGAACAAGTTAGGGTTGCCTTCCCTTTGCTCCATGCACAAAGAGAAATGGCAAGGTGGCTGGAGTGGAGTTTCAGCCTGGCCCGAAAAGGGGACAAGATTACAAGTGTCTGTGGGGCTCTCCCCGGTGGGGGCAAGACAGGCAGTATTTCAGGGTCTAAGACTGTAGGCTCCGACATTAGACTGCTTGAGTTCAAATCCTACCACTTACTCAGGATAAGGCCTAATTTTGTGGTCTGTAAAATGGGATAATAACACAGATGAAATATATTTCAAAAGTCAGTAAAATGCCCAACACAAGGTAAGCACTCAATTGATGTAAACAGTTCTAATTTTTCTGTGTGCTTTGGGAGAAAGGACTAAGTCCTGTGGGTGAAAGTCACCAGGAGACAGATTTCAGTCCAATTTAAAGGATTACTTTTATAGGAACTCTGGCAGCTTGCTTAACAAAAGGATGGCAGCAACATGTGAATCACCTTGTGGAGAGGAGTAGGTGGCCTCTGGGCCAACTTTTGTTCCCCAGCATTCATATTTCTCTTAGGAGCTTCTTGGTAATCACCAAAACCCACAGTGGCCTCATAGGGCACCATCCCCCATCTAATGCTGTGGGGACATAAACACCGACCTCAGCTCTGGCTTAAATGCCATTCCACAGCTGGGCCAGGCTGAAACATTTAAACCAGACATTTCCAAAGCCTCGGGGATGACAAGATGGAAATAAACGCAAAGTGTGATGGGAATTCAGGTCACACCACTTTCAAGACTGGCTGCTCATCTTCCCTTTGTTTTCTCTCCAGAGTGCTTAGCTGCCTTCTAGAACAGTGTCCATCAGCACTGCCTCCACCCAGCCAGACTCTCCAAGTTCCAAGACATTCAAGTTCAAGTTCAAGGAGGAAGACCTAGAGAAGCAGATATTCCCTGACTCACACGCTAATCCAGTCTTTGCATTTTCCATACCAACCTCAGCTGTTTCCAAGATGATTGGCATCAGAAATACCCACCCATGCAAGCAAAGATCTGCCCCATTCATATAGATGTGCTTTATCCCTTAACCCCAAAAGATATCCACATTAAAACATTATAAGAAACCTAACATCTGCCCACGAAATGCAGATCAAATGTGGCAGGGGTGTAGTTTTGTTACTTCCTAACTGTCAGAGATTTCACTTCCATTGATGAGATCAGACTTCAAAAAGCACTGAGTTCCCTATAACTGGATCCAAGCATGAAGGCAAGAAAGGGCCTATTTGTCTAGGTGTCAGTGGAAGCGATTCCTGAACTAAAACAGAGCAAAACTAAGACTTTGAAAGCTCATTGCAACTTGAAAATGTTATTATTCTGTTTGTCTTCAGATAGCTTTTTAGAATGTAGGAATAAAAAAGTGAAAAATTGGTTGGGTCTGTTTTGCAGCTTTGTCTTTTGGTGTGTTTGTGTGCATACATCCATGCACATGCACATGAGTGAATAGATGTGTATTTATGTTTGGTTACCTTTGAATTAAAATTACCTTAGTATAAATATTATTTCCTTCTAGTGTATTGCCTTTGGCAAGGACCTTGTGCACAGTGTTATGGCTTATATCTAGATGTCCCTTTCCAAAGCCTCATGTGCTCATAGCTGGAGTTTGGGGGAGGTGATTAGATCATGGGAGTGTCCACTGATGAGTTTATCATAAATGTGATATTGGGAGGTGAAGGCAGTTTGGAGAAAATGGGTCACTAGCCTCATGTGCTCATAGCTGGAGTTTGGGGGAGGTGATTAGATCATGGGAGTGTCCACTGATGAGTTTATCATAAATGTGATATTGGGAGGTGAAGGCAGTTTGGAGAAAATGGGTCACTGGGGTGTGGCATGGAAAGATGTCTCTTTCCTCCCTTGATCTCTCTCTCTCTCTCTGCTTTTTGCCACCATGCCATGAGCCATTTCTCCTCTGCCATGCCACCCTGTTTTACAGCCAGCTGACTATGAACCGAAATCTCTGCAACTGTGAGCCAAAGTAAACCTTTCCTCCCTAGAGTTGTGGGTGCCCAGTATTGTGTCTCAGTGAAGAAAAAGTAAGACACACAGATTATGCACACTGGCATCTTTTCACTAGAGGTTGATTTGTCTGGGCTGGACCACTTAAAGAATAATAAACAAACAAACAAACAAAAAAACACAGAAAGCCTTTGAACAGCCTGGAATACTATAACACAGAGCTTAATTCCTTCCCTCAGGGGAGAGCCCTCCAGGTCTTCCTTACTCTGAGTCTACTGACTCTTATTTCATGTACAATTCTCACTATGCTAATTGTTTCATTCCTCCTACAAGAATATTAGAAGTGGTTCAGAAGGAATGCACAAGACGGTAGCTTGAAGCAATTGCCTATTTTATAGTCACACAATTCCATAGTAAAACATCGGAGAGAAATAAAATAATAAACATAAAATCAGATTGATAAATTCCAAAAGCCTGGGAATTTGGGGCCATTTGGGCCAGTAGCAAAGAGCTGTACCCATCAGAATAGGCCCAAGGGCATCAGCTATATCCACCACAACCAAAAAGAGAATAATGGATTGCTCCTCCAAGTTTAAATCCTGTTTAGGATTTTCTTTTTAAGAAAGTCAGTGAAGTCGTTGTCTAGTTTTTAAGGTTTCCACCCAAAATGATAAAAACATATGCAAAGTGAGTTCCACTTCAGTTGTATGACATCCTCCTTGGGCATGGTCTCAGGAAGGCAATAAGGTCCTTGGTGGGTTCTGTGGGGACAGGGGAGCTGCACAGTGATGGTCGTTCTGGCGATGCTGGTTGTCTTTCTCAGCAAGTCAGCAAGAGTGTGCTTGCTCCGGGGGCAGGCCATGTTGTTCCTTCTGCTTGTATCTGCCACCCTTACCTCAAGCCCCACACACCCTTGCAGTGGAAGCACATGTGGCCCTAGTGTGGGGCACACCATCCATCCATGACGACAGCTCCCCTAATGAGTAGCTCCTCTCAAAAGAGTCCACAGAGTCCCTTGGTCACTTGGCCTCACTATAACTTCCATGCTCTCCAGTGCTACCTCATTAATCATAATTAACTAATGATTCACGAAAAGGTCAGAAGTGTTTAAGAAAGCCAGGCTAGATGTGTTATGGAGAGTGGGTGGCAGGGCCCTGGTTGGAAGTCCAGGAGAGATAGGCTGCCTGGATGAGTCATTCCCCGATAGGCAGGCTGAGGGGGCAGCTCTAGGCCTGGGGTTTGCTGCCTGTTACTTGGACAAAATGATTCAGGGAGGAAAAAGTTTTCCTCCATGCTGTTGGGGCAGCCCCTTAGCGTTTTGGAAGGAAGACCTGTATGTGCTCCGACCCTCACTTCCGGCCCTCTGGGTGGTCTCACTGAGTGCCCCTTAGTGGTCAAGGTCCCCATACCAGCCACTGGAGCCAGCAGTGGCAAGAACCTGCACACTCAGAGCCCCCTTGCCTTTAACCCTTCACGGGACTCAGCCATGGGCAGTTCAATGGCTCCTTTCTCTGGCACTCAATGCAACATTCTTCCAAGTGGATTATTGAAAGCAGAGCTCGGGCTGCACAATGGGTGCTCTGTGCTCACAGCCATGGCCCAATCTGTTTGCCCAGCTCGGCTGCGGCCTCACCTCTCCGCACACTCCCCATCCTCCGCCACCCAGCCCCGGCCCCGCCCAAGGCCAGCTCAAAGGGAGGCCGTGTGAAAGGACTTGTTCTCCGTGTTCTCAGAAGTTCCCGCCGTGGCCTCTGCCAGTACCTAACAGGACTGAGGCCTGCTTGCAGCCCATTCATACGGTGCTTTGCCCACTTTGATGTCTGGAGACTTCTGTCCTCACTGGTCAGCTGAAGTCTTCCTGTCATACACACACACACACACACGTGCACACGCACACGCATGCACACACACTATGCACGTGCGTGCTTGCTCACTCAAAGAATGAAGTGAAGTCCCAGAGAAAGAGTAAAAAGGGGTCTGAAGCAAATATCAGTGTCCTAAAAGTGAAAATGATAGGCTACGCCCTCTCAGGCTACAACCTAAGGGCCTCTGGAGATTCAGAAAAGAAAAGATCATCCTTGCTAAATATGACATTCTTGGTACCAGTTCACCTGTGTTCTAGCCTAGCTCTACTATTTGCTAGCTGTGTGGCTTAACTACCTGAATTAACTTTTCTGGGCCCCAAATTTCTTATTAATGAAATGGAAATAATAGTACCCACTGCATAAGATTGTTACAAGGATTACAATAGATGTGTGAAGCTCTTGACTTCATGTGTAATAAATTCTCTCAAAATAATAGCTATTGCTATTGTTCCTATACTTAGATTCTATTGTCAGTATACTTGGATTCTGTTCCTACAAGTACGTAGCCTCAGGACAAAAAGCTGCTTTCCCCTGATCAAGTTATTCTTCTCCTGCAAAATTTGCAATAGCTATTTGCTGCCTGTAGTAAGATGCTCAAACACCTTAGTCTGGCATTCAGTGACAAAACTTAGTCTTCTTCCTTCATGATAAGGGTCTTGGGTACACAAAAACAAATAAGTCCCAGCACTGAAGTTAATGTTTTCATTGTTATCATCTACTATATCTGGAGAAGCTGACTTTTAGCACAAACAAGGTACCCTGCCTGGGGGTGGAAGTGGAGGGTGGGGACCCTGAATTAAGTCCAAATTGACATTTGGAAGCAGTATAATAGTTTGTATTTATTTAACATCTACTATGCACCAGGTACCATACACAGGTCTCTGCATCAGTTATCTCACTTAATTCTCACATAGTCCTGTGAGGTAGGTAAAATTATCATCATCTTCATCTCACAGACAGTGTTATGGCTTGTATCTGGATGTTTCCCCAAAGCCTCATGCAGTCATAGCCAGGCTTTCCAGAAGTGACTGGATCTAGACTATGTGACGTTGGGATTAAGTATATGATGCTTGGATTGGTTGGTGGTGTGATGCTAAGATTAAGGGTGCCCCAAGTGGGTAGCCTGGATAGGATATAGGAGAGAAAGAGGGCTGCTGTTGTCTCTTGCTGCTTTCCTTCTTCACTGTTACATATATATATATATATATAATTTTTTTTCTTTGCACAGTTAGAGAGAGAGAGAGAGAGAGAGAGATAAAGAGGCCTTTATTGCTGGCATGGGAGAGCTACAGAAGAGTGCAAGATCCCTCAAAAAGGGGAGCTGGGAAATGGTTTTTATGGAGTTTGACAGAGGGTGGTGTGCTTGGGTGATTGTGGAGTCTTGGGATTGGAGAGGGCTTAGTGCATGCACAAAAAGGGAGTGGGATTTTTTTTTTCTGGAACTGGAACACAGAAGCTACTTCTGGAGACATAAATTGTTTCTTGGGGCTGGTGCCCAGTTGAGTGAGTGTGATGTTAGAGATAGCTAAGCCCCAGGCTGGCAGAATCTTATCATTCACAATTTTGCTGCTTCATTGCCTTCTGCCCGTCATGAACTGTTTCTCCTCTGTGATGCTCCTCTGCCTTGCCACCCTGCTTTGGAGCAGGCCAACTATGAACTGAAACCTCTACAAACTGTGAGCAGCTAAATAAACTTTTCCATCTTTAACTTTGAGTGTCAGGTACTTTGTCCCACCAATGAGAAAAGTAACTAAAATGGAGAAACTGAGAAACACAGAAAAGGTAGGTAGTTTGTCCACAGTTAGAAAGTGTCAACACCAGGATTTGACACTCAAACCTTAATGCTTGCTATATTTTAAAAAATCACACTAGGTGTCCTCTTGTTGCCCAGCCTGTTGATGGGGTCTTTCCTTAGTTTTTCCCCTCCCTGCACATAAGTGGTCAGATGCCAATACCCCTAGCGCATTGGGATGGCCAAAGCATCCCCCAGAAACCCTGGGGGGACTAAGTGGACCTAGGAACATCAGGGTTCTACACCCTGGAGCTCCCACCCCCCAAGCTCCAACATCCTGATAGAGCCATCTCAGCACTTCTCACCTTGGATGCTGAGTCACAATGGAGCCGTCTTGGAAGTCACTCCGAGGCCTGCTCCCTGCCCTTCCCACTCCCTCCCTGTGGCTCCTCTGCCTCCTCCAGTGGCTTGAGGATATCTCAGAGTCTATCAAGACAGAGGCTTCCTCTGGTTGCCTATCTTCTCAGACCCAGACGTCACCTGTCAGCTCTGCCTCCCTGTGAAGCAAGAATCAGTTTCCCAGTGCACCATTATTCTCACTGGGCTTTTCTAAGGGACATCCTGGCCCCACTCTCGCTATCTCCTGGCCTTGGCTAGACAGCTCAAAGCCAGGGATGCTCGATAATGACAGGGATGAAGCTTGCCTCGGTTCCCATGGCAACTGTTGCGCTCCACTTAGTCAATCACTTTTGAAGCTTCTGCTGTGTGAAAGTTATTTTTCATAGAAGTTCTTAACCCTTCTCCAAGAATGCTGCTCTGAGTCTTAGGAGCCTTTGGGTCACTTCCACGTTGGTTTTCTCTTTCCCCCTTCGTTGAAGTTCTTTAATCTTTAAAGCTCTACTCAAATCCCACCTTTTCAAAGAGACCCTCCCTGACTCCCCTCCCTCCCTCTTGTTCTTTGAACTCCCCTGGGGCGTGTTTATGGTTCTGTCGGATCACAGGGTGCCTGCTTCACGGTTATTTATATGTCTCCTTCTGAGCCCCTGGTGAGTGATCAGTCCATAGTAGGTGCTAAACAAACATTTGTTTGAATTTATTTGAATTTCCCTTTCAGGGTTTTAAAAAATTACTATTATTAACAGCACAGACCGTTACTAATAATCCCTTACACTTGTAAAATTATTTACAGTTTATATATAGCTGCATGCTTGAGGGCATTGCTTTAAACCCCAGCTCCACCCTTCCTGGCTGTGTGACAGTGTTGGAGCCTTGTAACCTCTCCCAACTGCTTCTCATCAGCAAGAGGGGCGGTTGTAAAGACTGAAATAAATGTGTAAAGGGTTTACTTTGCACCGGGCCAGCTGCCTAGTGATGCCTCAATAAATGTTAGCTATTACCATAACTCACGGTCTCATTAGGACCTCACAAAAGCTCTAGGGTGGAAAGAAGGGCAGGGACTTTGTTAGGGCCCTCATTGTCATCAACAGCACATGAAGAGGCTGAGGCTCAGGGCAAGGGAGAGTGACCAAATGTTCAGCCTTTGGTTAAATGCTCTGCTGGGTACCTATGGTTCACCTTGCAACCATTTCCTTTTCTCTGGTGACAGAACCCAGATTTTCCATGAAAACTTACTTCCTGCTCCACTGATGGGTCAACTCCAGAAGCCAGGTGTGGGCCACCAGAGAATCAACAGGCCCTAGACACAGTGACTGGTTCAGGAATGGGCAAGTGACCCAAATCTGCCCAATGAAACACCTTTCTGAGGTTTTTGTCTGGATTTTTGAGAACAAGATTGTCTCTCTTCTGCTGGACTTGGAGCAAGAAGACTAGAAGCCTGGACCAGCCTGAGGCTAACTCCAAAGAGAGGAAAGCCAAGTGTAGATGTGGAGAAGGACCAAGTCTTTTAATGATTGCGTTGCGGCTCAAGAATCTTTCAGGCATACCTGCAGCCGGAACTGCCTCTGGACTTTGGTTATGTGAACTAGCACATTCCTTCTTTCTCATGCCAATTTCTGTTGGTGTCTGTCACTTGCAACTGAGCAAGTACCAACTCCTGCAAATACACCGTCTCCTCTGCACAGAAGTCAAGGGTCTCTTCACCCTTCTCATTTTCTCCACAGGCAGTAGCCACATGCCTGCCACTCACTGGGACTGAGCCTACAGGGGTGGATAACTCAGATCTCTTGGCCCTCTTGGAATGGACAGCTCAGTGTCACTTCCTTGACGTATGAAGCCACTGAGGTTTAGGGAGGATAACACCCTACTATAAGATGAGTAAGAGTGTTGGTCCTGATAAATGCTGGGCAGAAGCTGAGATAGACAGCTGGGCAGCTGAGATGGGTCAGTCAATGGCCAGAATTAGTAAGTTTAATAAGTTTCTGCTCAGCAGGAATTTGCTGGGCCAAGATAGGCTGTACCTAAAGGCTGAGGCTCCAAACTCCAGATCCAAGGCTCTAAGCAGGGGAGAGTCCTGCAAGCAACATGGCTCAGGTCTGATTTAGGGGTGTCAACGCCCATACTCCTGGTTTAATTGATGGACTCTTCCTTCAGTCCAGCACTCTGATTGCTGAAGTGCTCCAGTATCGAGGTTGTCACGGGAGGATGTTTCTACTTATATGAGCAGTCAATATATTTACCACAGCAATGGTCTCATTTTCTAGCCTTACCTGAGGGTGTTCTCTTCCTTCATCCATTGACCCATCACTGGGGGAACCCAGACTCTCCAGACCAAGTCCTTGGTGGAGGTCGAGTTGTCACAAATTGGGTTTTTCTTGGTTTAGTTCTGCCCCACCAGTTCCAAATACAGGGGCTGATGCATGGTAGATGGGTAATTTCTCCTGCTTGAACATTAGTAAGGATTTTTAAGATGGGGAGAGGTGCCCATCCTGAGGCAGACCTACCTCCCTGGCATGGGCCCCTCTCTGAGCCCTGAGAGAGGCCCTAACAACATGTTTACAGTGTAAGTCGCTACTGACCAAGTCAGTTCAACCGAAGTCCATTGTGATCCATGACTCTTTTCACTCTTGACCCATTCCCTGTCATTTTTCCTCATGTCTGGAGGCTTTAGAATAGCTATGGCATGGGCAAGGGGACCTCAGGGGAAGTTCAGTGGGGATACATCTAGTTTGAACATGGTGGAACTCTAGGTTCCATGTATACTTAGGTTGGCCAAATGTCTCCTGGGACTCTCCTGCTGCCACTGGGCCAACTCACCTGGCATAATGACCCAACGAGGCAGGCTCCGAGGTTGGATGGAGATGAGAGTGCATCTTCCAGAGCGAGCTGGCAGCAGAAGCATGCGTATTGAATGGAAGTGAAATTTAGGGAGGCAGAAACCAGGCTGTGGAAAATTCTTCCAATTATCAGAATTGTAAAATTGGAAACAGAGGACTTGGAGCTCAGTAATGTTTAGGCAGAATGGAAATTATTTCCTGTCAAGAATATTCTCTATAATATAATGCATACAATTAAAAATGTGTCATAATTTTTTTCCTTGTGATGGGTGTCTTGCTATTATGGATAGAATTATACACCCTTAAAAAAAAACCTCCAAGTATTGAGAATGTGACCTTTTTCAGAAATATGGTCCATACAGAGGTAATAAGGTTAAAATGGGATCTGTACAGTGGATCCTTGATATAACGTGACTGTTATCCTTATTACGAAGAGGAAAATTTGGACACAGAGATAGACATCAACAAGGAGGACACAGGGTAAAAACGAAGTCGAGGTTGGGATGATGATTCTGTAAGCCAAGGAATGCCAAAGATCACCTGCAAGTCACCAGAAGCCAGAGGGAGTCACAGGCCAGATTCCCACACAACACACACAAGGAACCAGCACCTTACCGCAGACTTCTTCTGGCCACCAGAAAGGTGAGACCATACATTTCTGTTGTTCAAGTCACCCAGTTAGAGGTATCTTGTTATGGAAGCCATAGTAAACTAGCAAACATGCCTTCATGTGAAACAGAATTTATCAGAAGTCCTAGGTGGCAGGCTATAAGCCCTCAGCAGTACCATGACCAGTGAAAACATCCATGAGTGAAGTCCTTGTGTCTTCTGCATTCCAGTTGTCCAAAACTAAACAGAAAATTTCATCTAATAATGCAGGAGGGAAAGATGTCTATCTTTCCATTCTCTGTATAGAAATCATTTTGCTGCCAAGAGTACCCCTAAGATGCTCCTGTGGCTATCCTTACCATCCAGACACATTGCACAGGGCCCCTGGGTTTTTCTCCCATCACTTACAGCTAGGACTTCCTGACCTTCATTTCAGGCTTCATCATGGGGTCCCCGTGCTCCCCAGATCTTTTCACAAAAACAGCCTGTGACAGTCTGCTCCTGTGGGCCCTGATCTCAAATGTGAGACTCTAGAGAATGAAGGAGTCAGAGTGGCCTGGCTTCTCTCTCCAAAACTGCCCTTCTCTATCACTTTACATTCCTTTCCTTCATCTAGAAAATGAGATTGGAGTTATTCATACTCAAAACCTAAGTGCTTGCTTCAGTAGCACCTCCACACTCAGAACCTCAAAGAAGGTTGCCTTCATGTTTGGCTGTCGACAGGCTCTCTCAATTACCCTGTGAAAGGCCATCTAAATATTGGTGATTCGGCTCAGTTTTTCTTTCCACCTTTTCCTCTCTCTCCCCCGACCTGGCCTCCAGCTTCCCTTCTATTTCTCTTGTACACCATGTCCTCAGGGGAACCCCAGCCCTCTTTTCCTCCTACAACCCAGCTCCTACGTACCTTTACTCCAGCCTCCCTGGCCTTCTCTCCATCAGATGAAGAGGTCAAGTTTGTCTTAGGGCTCTGTCTGGAATCTTAACCCATGACTTGGGTAAGGGCCGAGGAAACTAAATATGATTCAGTTGCAAGATCCAGGCTCAAATTCAGTAGCTAGCACTGTGGAGTTTTTTCCTAGAACAGCTTCAACATAACTTGAGCGTCAAGATTCTGACTTAGCACTAAGAGAGCAGTTACCAGGAGTGTTGTGGTGATAGAAACCCAACTGGTCAGCTTAGGCAACAAGGGGGACTCTGATTTGTACAAACGGTTTGATGGTTCCTCACAAAATCCAACATAGAGTTACCATGTTACCAAAAGATTGCCACCGAGTTACCATAGAAGACCCAGCAATTCCACTCTTAGGTAAACACCCAAAAAAATTAAAAACAAGAACTCAAACAGATACATGCACATGAATATTCACATCAGCATTATTTACAGCCAAAATGTAGAAACAACCCAAATATAGTAAGTACAGAGAATGGAATATTAATCAGACATAAAAAGAAATGAAGTCCTGATATATTCTACAACACAAAGAAATGTCAAAAACATCACATTAAGTGAAAAAATACAAATATGAAAGTTCATATATTATGTGAAATATCTATAATAGGCAAATCCATAGAGACCGAATGTGAACTCATGATTGCCAAGGGCTGGTGGAAGAAGGAATAGAGGAAGTTCCCTTTGCAAATGATGAAAAAGTTTTGGAACTCATTAGAGGTGGTGGTTGTACAACGTTATGCACGTACTTAATGCCATTGAGCTGTTTGGCTTACAGTGATTCATTTTTGGTTAGGTGATTTTCATCACAATAAAATTTAAAATTCTCAGGGAAGATCTCTGATTGACCAAGGTTGAGTCAGATGTCCCACTCTGGCCAATCAACCAAAGCTAGGGGAAGGATCTACCAAAAAAAAAAAAAAAAAAAGACCACTCTCATTGGAGTCACAAGGTTGCAGTTGGGAGAAATCACACTCTGAAAGGTAAGAGTCAGGATACTCCTAGAAAAATGAAATTTTAATAAATAAAATGTGACTCAGTCAAATGCCAGGATGTGGAGAGAATTTAGAACTACTACATCAATATGGTGGACACCAAAGATGTGTGGTTACTTAGATCTAAGTGAGTTCAAATTTTGAATAGCATTAACCACTTTTCAAGAACTGGTAGGAATAGACTGAGAAGCAAACATGCAGAACTTTCCTCCATGTTCCATCGGAGAGCATTAAGAGTGCAGAGTGCCACTTTTTCATATCATCAGTGAGAAGGGACTTACATAAACCCAGACAACTTGGGACCAACCAGGACCAACACTCAGACCTTAGTCTAAAATGAAATTTTTGGATCAGAAAGAAGTATAAGTACCTTTCTGTTTAGAAAAGCAACATGCTTGTTGTGTGCAATGTAGAAAACCTCAAAAATATTAAGAAAAAATAAAGATCAACATAATTTTTATAGCTCAGATATTACCATAATTTATATATATATATCCTAGTAGGTTTTTTCCTGTGCACTTCTACTTATAGATGTATATGGATAGAAACACATTTTATTCTGCCTCCTATTTTTTCATAATATATTTCAGACATTTTCTATGTTATCAAATGTAGATTCATGCATCATTTTAGTATCTGTGAGAAGTTAATTCTGAACAGAAGACTTGGGAGGCTGTTTGATGAAGTGGCACTGCACAGGCCCTTGAAGACAGAGGTGATGGGTGGCCAGGACAGTCTCAGCAGAGGGCCAAGTGTGGCAAAAGTCCAGCCAGTGACAGGGCACTCTGCCCACAGGAAGTTGGCCTTTGGTAGATACAGGAATGGGGGCTCCAAAACACAAGGTCATGTTTCAAAGGTCACACAGTGTGTTGATATCAAGGGTGGGACTGGAGCCCAGAACTCCCAACGCCCAGCCCACAACTTTGGCCTCCACAAGGTCCAGTCCCAATTCTTCACACTAGCATCCGAAACCTGGTTCTCACTCACTTTCATTATCCTAATCATGGATGACAGCGTCAACAGATTACTCTCTGCATCTGCTCTATGCACAGACGGGGAAACCAAAGGCCCTAGAGGAAAAGGTTTTGGAGCTAGATAATAGCAGTTGCTAGTGTGGACAGAGCCCTCCCCATACACAGGCCACAAGCCGGGGCCTGGCCAAGGTACCCTCCCCTCCCCACTGAGGGCTGTGCCTGCATAGCCCCTGAGTCACTGTGGACCTATTGCCGTGAGTCAGCAGCATTCTCGGAGGCTGACAGCACCATAGCCCAGCCTTGGGCCCTTCCTGTGTATCTTGGTGAGCCTGGCACGACCTCCAGCTGAGCGAGACGAAAGTGCCAGGCGGATGTGTGGCCTCAGATCACAGCCTGACAGCCTGGGAGCTGACCTGTGGGGCCACAGGGATTCAGATGACTCAGAGACCTCAGCTACGTCTGTGCTGCCCAGAAGCTGGACCCTGACCTCATACGCTCTCTGTGGAGGAGCATGAAGGGGAAGGTACTAGCCACTGCCTGGGCACGTGAAGATGGTGGAAGGCATTAAGGAGTCTCGAGCACCCCACCGCTCCTCTTAGGACAGGTTGCAGCCCACCTCTGGGTCTTAGGGGTGGGGGTTGAAAGCACAGACCAGCCTTC
>RJWM01009712.1:0-66803 GCA_004363535.1 Dasyprocta punctata | reverse complement strand
AAAAAAAAAAAAAAAAAAAAAAAACAAAAAAAAACAAAACCAAAAAAACAAAAAGAAAAACAGGTGACACTTTTAAACACTGATTTCTCTGAGTTGAATACAAAAGGTATTAATAATCTAGCTAGAATATTAAAGGAACAAAAAGCAACCTTTATCCAAGGATTTCTCTATAGTAGCTACACTACTGCTTGCATGAAACATCACTAAAGAAATGCCAAATCAAGACTGCACATGCCGTATTTTCTGACTCTAACAAATTACGCAATCTTTTCTCCTTCAAAATATTGCTCAACACTTGTTTAGAAAAAGAAAACATCAGTTTTCTCTGACCTGAACTCTGAACACTGAATCAACGAATGACTTTGTATAAAATTCTACCATGATTTGTTTCTTTTCTGCTATATGCACATTCTCTTTTACAGCATTCCTTTCTTTTCCCCATTTCTTTCATAAACGTTTCTCAGACTGTCCAAACTTTTCAAAATACCTAATACCAGGAGCTCGCCTGCTTTTCTCCCCATTTTCAATTCAAACTCCTGGAAGGACAAAGGTATAATCTAAAATATAAAATGACAAATCATGTATATGAGTTTCAAAATACACATTTTATTCTTGCATTTAACTATGGATATGTATAACAGCCTTCAAGTGCTCTTCAAACAAAATGAAGTGCTATTAAGAAAATCTAACAAAGGTAAAACATAGAATCATTTAGTTTCCTCACCTTACCTTTATTCAACTTTTCCTGTTTGTTTTGTTTTGTTTTGTTTTGTTAAATAAGCAAAAACAGAGTTGCTTACTTTTAAACTTTTTGGTTAGAAAGGACTCTCAGTTTACTGTGCTACATGCTCACACCTTTCAGTCATTAGCCTAACAACTGTTAGGCAAGAAAAATACATTCTTCTATACCTGTCCTGAAGCTTACAGTTCTGCCTAAAATACCTGGCCCAGCAGGTATTTGAGATAGAAAACTATTTTATCTTTTAGGGCCCAGTTCCACTGTCAATACCTCCTTCAAGATTCTTCTAGTCAGAAATAATCATTCCTTCCACAGCACGTTGTTCAAATCTTTATTCAACACATTAGTCTGCCTATCATTGTAATTAGTTTCTCATGAATCTGTCAACCACCCGCCTTTCCAGATTATAAGCTCCTTGGTAATAGGGACCGTGTCTTATTCATTTTTGTGCCTTTGACAGAATCTACCATATAGCAGGCATTCATTTTAATGAACTAAAACAAGAGGAATTAAAAGAAAACTAACATGTTAAAACAGCAATTGAGTAGAACAGATACCTTAAAATTTAAAATATTGCAAAATTTCCTGTGGATAAAAATTTAATGAATAAATTCTATCTTCTAAGAATAAATGAAAACTGTGCATGTGTGTCTGTACTTGTGTGCATGTGTATACATGTGTGTGTGATTTTCATATATTCTTTTTGGATTAGCAATCAACAGTTCTCCCCATTAGTCCAGAAAAACTGCAAGTATATCTGTCTGAAATACGGCTGAGGAATAAAAGTTTTACATCAAAAATCACAGCCTTAAAAAGAATACATTTTATGTGTACACTACAAACAATTAAAGGCAAGAAAAAGTGGAAAACAGAACATACTTCCTCTTCATCAGGCTCAATTTCTTCTGTTTCCACAGTTGAAATATTAGTTATTGGTTTATTCCATGCCAGTTTTAGATCCTGCCCTTTGAAACGAGCTCCATGAAGTGCAGCCTAAAACAATTAAGAACATCAGTGTACAGAAAATTAGTAATTTCTGAAGGAAACACTTTAATAGAGCCTAATATTTTAAAAAATACCTAAACTCAAATGAAGATAGCTAATTCATTTGCTTTTACGTTGTTATTATAATTTACTCTTTATGATCTTACTTCTAAAATCATACTAAGGATTCCAAATACTTTTTTTTAAAAAGAAGAACAACTTCTCATAATTGAGTAAAATTACTAAAGACCAATGTTTGACTAGACAAAATACATTTACGTGTTTACAGTACAATGATAAATACTGTTTCTAATCACAAAGCTTTCAATATCTGGACAGCAGCTTCTGAATCAACGTTTCAATCAGGATCAATAGGCTAAATGAATTTTATTCCATTTTAACTGTTAATTTACCAATGATAGAGCAACTATTAACTAGAAACCTTTAACAAAGAATAACTTTATATGTAAAATATCACATTATTTTCAAGTAACATCAATGATCATGACTTCAACAGAATGCTTGCTATGTCACTAATACAAAATATAAGCATCTCAATGAAAAAATCAAAATTTCCTACTGAAAGTATAGTAATTCCTACTACGCTCTTGTAACTAAGCACGCTGAACTTAGGAACATTCAAATCAAGTAATTGCTACACCAAGTGGCTGGTTCAGAAACAGTGCATTCAAATTCAAAGTAACATGAATGAACATAAATCATCTTAGCAACATACCTAAATAACTCAAAAGTCACAAAAATTCATAGTACAACCTCAAAGTACAGCATAATGTGAAATGTAGAAACAATTACATGTTCAATGACATCGGAATTTGCGTTGTGTGATACTAAAATCTCCAGGTATAAATTTTCAATCAACACACATAAATTTATGATAAATTTAAAAGACTTCATACCCATTAAAATGTAATTCAGTTTTTTTTAATTCATGGCCTCATCTCAATGTCACACAACAAATATTTGTAAGTTGTAATTGCTACACAACAATTTATATTACTATAAAAATTCCAATTATCTCACACAAAATGTCTACTCATAAAACTCTATTCCAAAAATTTCTTTCATTAGTGTATGTCTATGATTCATAATATATTCATCATGGGGTTGGGGTACACATGTATCAAATCTTGATCCTTTATACTTTCCCTTCTGTCATCTTTTCATTCAGCTAAAAAAAAAAAAAAGATTTAAAAAGCAAAAGATGTCACTAGCATTTTCTACAAAAGATTTTCTTTTCTTTTTAGTACTGGGGACTAGGGCCTTCACACTGAAATACATAACATCCCCAGCCCTTTTATAATGTTTATCTATTTATGTTAAATATTGTTTGGTGTGTATATACCTATATGTATGTATGCGTGCAATACCTGAGATTTACATTTATGCTGGTGATTGGTGCACATACATAACATATCTTATTCATCTTGTATCCTGTTTCTCTTTTTCCTGATTCACTGAACCACTTAAAGTTTACCATTATTTTACTACTTATTGATTATTTTGAGACCATAATGTTAACTGAAATAAGTAGTTAAGACACAGAAAGTTAAATATGGCATGGTTTCTCTCATATGAGAAACCTATATTTTTATCTTTGAGGCGGGGTTTCCCTAAGTTGCTGAAAGCTAGGCTTGAACTTACAGTTCTCTTAGGGTGCTAAGATTACAGGCATGTATTGCTGAAAAAAATCCATTTCTGATAAAAAAAATTCTTCACAGTTTTTAATGAACAGGTATATTTTATATATACCTTAACACAAAAAGTCAGCATCATGCATATTAAAAATACTGCACACATTCTTATCCATTTCATGAGGAAAAGATTGTTACTACTAATGCTCTTGACATTTTTCTGAGGATACTAACCAAAAAAACAACAAAAGTATTAGGTGTCAAAATGTAAGCAAGGGCAGTAAAGCTACTATTTACTAATGACATGATCAAACTGACAACTGAAAACTCTAAGAGAACAAAACTAAAATCACCAGGAGATAAAATGGTAGTTGCATATTTAATAAAAATAGATGAATAGTTTTTTTATATTCAAACAATCAAAACATAATGGAAGTAAATATTAAAAACAGCATTAAAAAGGTACATTACCACGGGAAAAATTTATAAACTATCCACATAAAGTAAACCTTAAAACTAATAAGCAATATATACTATCTATACAAAAAAACCTTAAAATGAACTTAAGACATTAAGCCTGAAAATTTTAAAGATGATGCTATTGAGGACAACTCAGAATTAAGATGCTAATTCTCCCATAAGTTATTCCATTGCTTTAGAAACAAATAAGCTGACCCTCAAGTTGATATAAAAAAGCAGAAAACATGCAAAAAAAGATTCTGAAAATCAGTAACTGGGCACAACAGAGATTCCAAACAAGAGCCCTAACAGATTTCAGATAGAAAGTTAGATAAAACAAGAGGCATATGAAAACAAAAATCAAAGAGCTCATAAATAAACAAACAAATGTATGTATGTTATTTCACATAAGCTTGGAAATAATTCACTCAATGCAATTAGCAGGTTCCCTACTTTTGCTCCTTACACCAAATACATAAGTTTTAAAAAGTGAATGTAAAATCTAAAAAACAACAAGGATTATAAATGGAATACACAAAACAAGAGAAAATGTTTACCATCTTAGATTGGTTAAAGGAAACTACACAAAAAGATTAACTGGACAGTCAACTACCACTGCTATTATTATACAAATTAGAGTACAAATGAGACTATAAAAATGTAACTTATGGGCAGAAGTATACAGCTCAGTGTACAGCACTTGCCTACAATGGCTGTGGGCATTAGGTTGTGGGTTTGATTGCCAGCACCATAAAAATAAATCTAAACTAAAGCTAAAGGAACTTACAACTAACTTCCTAATATACAGTAGATTCCCTTTATCTGTGGTTTCCCTTTCCACAGTTTCAATTAACCCTGATCCAAATATATTAATGAAAAATTTCAGAAATAAACAATTTTTAAATTTTAAATTATGACTAGCACAATACAACCTCACATTACTACTCAATTAATGAACTCTTTAGAGCTTTCAATGAAAAGCAGACCACTGTGCATGTGTCATTTCTCTACTACTCTACTCTATCCCACTTGGGATATGAATCATCCATCAGTCCAAAGTATCCATGATGCATATACTACCTACCCTAGGAAACAGATGAAACTCCTATTACAGTATGTTACACTTTTCTATTTTATTTATTGCACTGTTAATCTCTTACTATGCCTATTTTATAAATTAAACTTTATCATAGGTATATATGTACAGAAAAAGCATACTATAAATAGTTTGGCAGTATCTATACTTTTAGGCATCCAGTAGGTGGTGGGAAACCTATTGGTAGATATGCCTCTCCAGGATATGACAGAACTACTATATAAAGAGCCTAACAGAAATTTTCAATTCATTTACAAAAAAAACCAAAAACTCACTAGAACAGAAAACTCAGCAAACAATAGGTAAATGGCATTAAAAGCTGATAGAAATAGAAATAGGTAATACTTAAACATGAAACCAACTCAATCATAAGAAAAAGGTGTCCAGGTATGGTGGCACAGGCCTATCTCAGCACTTGGGGGGCGTAGGCAGGACTGCTTTAAATTAGAGGCCAGCCTAATAGAGTTCAAGAATGGCCTGAACTGCATAGTGAGACCTGTGTCAAAATCTCCTTCCCCTCAAAAAAGTGAATTAAAACTGAAATGAGAGTTGGCATGGTAGCATATCCCTGTATTCTCAGGTACTCAAAGAGACTGAGTCAGGAGTCACAAAACCAGATGGGACAATGCAGTAGAGACACTGTCTCTTGTTTGAAAAAAGAAAAAAAAAATGAAATCTGCATCTTGTAAAGCATTGAAATGAATTTCCATTTTACAAAGATAAAACTGTTTAATACTTCACTGTAACAAGAATTAGGATTAACTACATACCTTTAGGTTCTGTTGGGTCAGGGAGTGGGTAATAAGAAAACCACTATACTGAGTACACATTATGGCAACAAAGTGGACAAAAGACACTTTCACACATCTTTGTGGGGTACTCAAAATGACTATAGCCTATATAGATTGTAATTTTAGAATATTCATCAAAAATTTAAATGTAATATCACCCAGCATGCTGATGCCATGAGAAAGGTGAGTTTTTAGCACAGAAAAAGGAAATAAGAGACTATAAAACCCATGAGATTAGGTAAAAACAACACAGTCCACAACTAACTTACAATTATTAGTATGACTTCTAGATGTATCTTTATCTAAGGACTTACCCACTTACCCAGCTGTACATGTGTATATGTGAATGTATTAAAAAACATAATTGAGAATTAAAAGTAGTGTTTATATGAGCTCTCAATTCTTTATTCATATGTATGCATATATGTACATTTACATTTACATATGTATTTGTATGTAAGTGTATTTTTACCCCCAGCTCCAGCCACTGAATAGTTAATAAAAACAACACGCTTTTGTTTTATTGAAAACAAAGACCCCCTCAGAGAAACTGTACCAAGAATATCGTTTCATATCACAAAACAAGGAAATTCTTCAAAACCAGTAGGATTCTGTCAAAAGGATTCAGGAACCAACTAATTTATAGTCTCCTACTGGCCAAAGATGGGACAATTTGAACATCAGTGACTGAAAACAGAGGGTCAACAGACGAAATAATTAAACTGATGAGTTTATGACCATATACATAATAACTATCAAGCTGCATTAAAATATGAACTTATCTGGATCTTTAAATAAAGCAAAAAGTGTTTGAGAAAATCAGGAATCTAAGCTATCACTGGATATTTACTATTTAGGAAGCATATTTAGGCATGTCAGTAGATTGAGACACATACATGGAAAACATACACTGAAATGTTTACACAGGAAGAGACATGAGTACTGGCAACAGCTCCAAGACAAGGAGGAGGGTCATAATGAATGATATATAACAAAGTAAGATTGGTCCTAAGTGAAACACTGCTAAGCTCAATGATGAATATATGGGATTCTAATTCTAATTTTTATACTATGAAGTACTAAGAAAAAAAAAAACCTGCCTTAAAGCTGAGCCATTTTATTCATAGGATTGCTTCCAGTCTTATTGATTTTATATACATTAATTTGAAGCTTACAGTAAAAAAGGTTTCATGAAAATCTGACAAAGAAAAAAACATTATGGTAAGTAGTTACAAGCGGGATTCTATATCTTACAGGCAAAATGGTTCTATAAAGAATGAAGTTTGAAAAAAGGGCTGTGTTATGCAAAATTAAATAAATTTATCTCCTGGATTCTCAGGTCATTTAAATTGTGATTTCAAATGGACAGCACACATTCCTTCCCGTATGTGTCAGACAAGAATCCTGTCTTACAGAGCTTCTCACAGAACAAATGCTCTGCAGTCATGTGAAAACAACCGAAATATAAATGATGCTTGGGTAAGAGTTACTGTAAATGACCACTAGTGTAAAAAAAAATGTAAAATCGAAATTGTAGAGCTTACAGAGGAAGACCACTTCTTTAACTTTTGAATTTAAGGTATTTGGTCACCTGTTCATAAGCTTCAAACCTAGACTTAACTAATTTCAGTAGCACATTGCCTATTATGTAGCAGTACTTAGCAACATCCATTACAGGGTTATGTGTCTCAATCTACTACTATGCCAAAATATGCTATTTCTTAAATAACAAAAATCCAGAGAGTGCTTACATTTCTCCGATTTTTCTTAAAAATCTTAATTTTGTTTAAAGATCCAGCTGGGTATGGTGGTACATGCCTGCAATCCTAGCACTCAGGAGGCTGAGGTAGAAGGATAGCTTCAAGTTCAATGCCAGTTTAGGTTACATAGTGAATTCAAGGCCAGCCTGAATTACTGTCTCCAAAATTAAAAAAAAATTTTTAATTAAAAAGATCTAGACACAACTCATATTTCAACACGGGGTCAGAGGCATTATATAGTATACACACTCATGCACACACAATCTCTATGTACTTCATTTTTTTTTTTTACTGAATTCACTTACACATAGTTATTCTTATAAATTTACCATCAACTTGGCACCTTCAACTTTTGACTGATTTTGCACTATATTTGATAAACCCAATTCTGTACTTCTAAGTTAAGGTTTATGAGTAAGTGTCAGTATCATTTACTCCATCTTATATTCATCCTGTTTCACTATTTTACCAATCACTCCTCACTGTGAAAAATAAGCACAATAATAAACAGTAAGAAGCTTTACTGTGTCTCAGACAGTAAGTACATTAGATGTTTTAAATGAGTAAATCCTTACAACTACTGACAGCTGCAAAATGGGTGCTGAAACTAGCAGCAGAACAAGATTCTTTTGATATACTATATATATATATATATATATATATATATATATATATATGTTTTTTTTTTTTTTCATTGAGTTCAGGCGTACAGGTTTCATCTTTGGGACTGATTCTTCCAAAGGAATCTCACCATTCCTGTTTTGAAACAGGATCTAGGTCTATAAAAATATAGGGAAAACATAGTGGAAAAAATAACTATAATCAATCATGGGATGAGGCTACTTTTGCAGGAAAATAGATCTTTCGCAAAGGAAAAGGGGATTAATAGATGGCGGGAGGCATGGGGGGCAGAACAGGGAATTAAGAAGAGGTATTCAGATGTGTTATATACATGTATACCAATTTCACCCAAGGAACATAAACACTATGTACTACAAACATGTACCAAAATAAAAAAGGAAGGAGACCAAGATATGGATGGAGGAAGGGAAAGGACAGGGGGATGAAAAAAAGGAATAAAGATGAACTATGCACATACACCAACTCCCTGCAATGAATGTAAGCATTATGTACTGTAAGCATGCACTAACATCAAAAAAAAAAAAAAAAAAAAAAAAAAAAAAAAAAAAAAAAAAAAAAAAAAAAAAAAAAAAAAAAAAAAAAAAAAAAAAAAAAAAAAAAAAAAAAAAAAAAAAAAAAAAAAAAAAAAAAAAAATCAGAAAAAAAGGAATCATGTTCTAACCAGAGTCTAACAACAACTATTTTAACTGAAAGGTAAAAACGTTCTGCTTCTATCTTTATTTTTTAAAATACTTCCACCTTTTTCCCTGAAGGAAACGTCTTAGTTTACAGTAATATGAGAGTACCTCCATTATTTTATTCCTACTTTTTTTTTATTTTTTGGTACCGAGAACCAAACTCATGACCTCATGTTTGTAAGGTAGGCACTGTGCCACTGACCTATATCCCAAGTTTTATTCCTACTTTAATCTTGAAATATTATGAATTCACTGGTTACAGAAAAGTAAAAATTCAATCAAGCATCTAGAACAATGGTTTAAAAAATAACAATGTAATATTCAGAAATTAACATCAGCAAAAATGCTGACAATTTTCTTCTCTAAGAAAAGCCTTTTATTCTGAATAATTTTCAATGTTAGAAGTTCCTTCATTTATATGACAGTGACAATATATGATAATCTGTTTTTTAAACATTCTTCAGAAAAACAATACCAACACCCTTACAAGAAAACATTGATTTTTAAACACCTAACCAATTTTGATCCTTCAAATCTAGAAGTTTCAAAACCTCTTCTCTTGTCTATATATGACTGCTTACCTAAAATATGCTTCAATTTAATTTTCCATTATTTTCAAAGCAGAATTTTATACAATTTTATGAAACTTCAGGCTTAAAGAAATGCTTGTTAACAACTTTTATTATTTAATTCCAAAGGTTATCATGGCAGTGGCAGTTACTCCTTTCAACCTATGAAAGGAAGCTCAATTAAACCACTACTTAGGAGGTAACTCATTAAATTTTAACTTAGTTGTTTTGTGATTTAGTCAACCTTTACTATTCAGTGTTAAAAGTCTTTCTCCTATATTCTTGAGCTTTTTTAAGAAAAACTGATTTATTGCCACATACTGCAAAAAACATTAATATACACATACAAAGCAGAAAAAGCAAGATCCCAAAATGAAGAATGTATCAACAGCTCTTAACCAAGGGCAAAACTTTCAAACATTAAGCAAGATTTCTTTTTCATTCCCAAACCAGGTACTCAGGAAGCAGTATATATACTTCTTAAGTACTCATTAAATCCCTAAATTTGTAATTTTCAACCATTTGTACAATAACAACTAACACTATTATAGTATCACTACTTCCTAGAACATACATTGTAAGATCTTTCTCAAACTTCCCATAAAACCAAAAATCCTCACAGAAGCCATCACTGAAAAGAAAGCTTATTCCACATTTGTATTCAGTATCATCTTTGGATGAAAATTCTTTCTTCTATATAATATGCATACATATGCTTTTAAACTCTCAGCAATTATATATTTTTTCTTTCACAAAAGCTCTTCACGTAAAAAATTACTCGAAACTAGATCTTATGGGCTGCAGTACAGTTCAGTAGTAGAGTACATGCCTAGGCAGGAGAGACCCTGGGCTCAACCCGCAGTGCCTAAGAAAAACAAAACAAAATCCCCTGTATTTTAAGAGATAAAACTCCACAACCAGAAATTACAATTACATGAAAGAATCCCCTACCCACTTCTCAATCTCCACCCCCAAAACTAAGTTATACCATGATCCGGCTGAATGCTTCTCTGAATGTCATTAGACCTATAGTCTCATACCTATTACAATGAATTCCCTGTAACTCCTACTAATAAGCCCTCAGCAATTGTGTTGGCAGGAATATTCACTACACAACGGATACATCGATTTAGGTTTTTATTTTTATTTTTTTTCAGACAGGGTTTTGCTATGCAGTTCAGGCTGGCCTTGAACTTACTATGTAGCCTAGGTTGGCCTTGAATTTACAGCAATCCTCCTGCTTCAGCCTCCCAAATGTTGGAATTACAGGTGTGTGCCATTATGCCCAGCAATTTTGGCTTTTCAACCCTTACATAAGATTCCCATCAATTTAAAACTCTGAAAATCATCTTAATACTCTCAGTTCACATGTTCAGAAAATTAGTCCTTGGAATAATGGCAAGGACAAAATATTTATACTGTATTGTGTTCCCTACTACTGCAGGGATTTTTAAAAAAAAGGCTGGGTGGGCTCCTATGAATCCCCCAAACTCACTTTTTTTTTTCTTAAATCAATCTTTTAAGCCCAAAAGAAAGACAAGATGTAGGTATCCAGTTAGTCTTTGGAAAGACAATTCAAGATACACAATTTTAAAATCTATACTAAAGAATATTCTAAAAGCTAAAACTATGTATCTCGGGCAAATAATTGTAATGATCTATTTGAGAGTATGCTGAACTAGTGACACTTCTTCAGGATTCAGCTTCTTGGGGCTCAGAAACAGCACATGAAGAATAAGAAAGAAGGGTAGACATCGAGACTTTATTATCCCTGCATCTATCTTAACCCTTGCCACCTGAATACTACCAAGTAGAATTTTTTTCTGGAGCAGTCAGGAAAAAAAAAAAGAAAAGGAAAAAAAAAAAAGAGTAATGGGAAGGAGGATGGTCCTAATTCCTGTTTGGAAAAAAAAAAAAAAGAAAAGAAACAATTCTTGATGTCTCCAGATAATACAATTTGACATTCAAATTAGTGACTAATTACATATACATTCCAATGGTATCATGTTACATGTCTAACTGGGTTAAAACATTCTTTGTGGGCCTGAATTCAAATATTCCACTTCTTGTGAAGATGCAGTTTATTTAGTATATTTTAAAATTCATTTACATTAAAACTTAAGGGCAGTATTAATCATTTGAATTTTTTGATAAATTATTTTAATACTTACTGCTTCTGCTTCTGCTCTTGTCTTGAATGTAATTACTGCATGAAGTGACGAATCATCAATCTGATAATCTTCAATTTCACCATATTGCTTTAAATATAAAAAAGTATTTATTCCAAATAAATATTTTGAAACATCCAAAAATCCCAAGCATTAAAATACTTGTAAGTAACCCAGAATATGTAACAATTCTTACAGGTTCCCTGAAAAGAATGGTAACTCATTTTAGTATTTAATATTGTTAGATAAAGGATGGCCCTATCTTTTAATCTTATTTCCAATTACATACTTTCCTGAATTAGTGGAATATACTCAACTGAAGTACCCTTTAAACGAAGTCAATGATCAAATCCGAGCTTCTTTATTGACCTTTCATTTCTCCTTATTACTCCAGTCTCAAGAAGCTGAATTGTTTCTTAAGCAGTATACTGAATCCTCAGAAATTCTCTGATTTTTTTCGAATCATTTCCAATAAATGTGCATGCGGCGGGGGTTGTTCAGAGAATTTCAGTCATTCTCTCAAAGTAATAAATTACTAAGAAGAGAGTACAGGCTTCCTGATTCAAAAGCTTAACATTCTATGCTTTCACTTGCTATATACTCTACTGCAGCATATACTCTTTTAGGACATTTAAAAGCTAAACATGTTATATTATGCCCATTTTAGGATTATTAGATTTTGGATTTTTTCATGTGTAGGAAGATTTTTCTACAACAGCAACTTTTATCACATAAACTTTATACATCACTAGTCCTTTGTTAATACATTCCTTCCTATTGAAAAATAAAATTATGATTTCATTAAATACATATGCAGCCCCCACAGAGAAAAATTCTGTAGAGCACAGTAAAGAATGGACCCGAGAGCCACTATCTCAGCTCTAGTAGTTATCTGTGTAAAGTGGTACAAGTTATGTAGCCTCTTCATTTTTCAACTTCCTCACATCTAAAATGGGCATAATAAAGCTACCTATGTCATAGGGTGGTTCAAACAAAACCTAATAACATTGAGTTATTTTTAAGCCTTAAGGCACTCAGAATAACATCTGCTATAAAATATGTGCTTTATAAATTTTAGCTGTAAGTGTTACTACTACTATTACTGGCCCCAATGAATAAAACCTAACATGCTGTTAATCATAATTTGTAACAGTCAATGGTCCTTTAATAATGTTAATTTTTTTCCTCTAATGCCCTTTATATTCAAATCATAGACTGAGTTAGAGAAGTTAAACTTTAAACTTGAACTCTTATTTAAGACTGATAATTTTCAAATCTGAACTGCCACTACTAACTTTTGAATAGAGCTCAAATCTCAAAATTTCCATTGAGAGGTTCTGAATATTTCTCAAATCAAAGCCACCTTAGTCTCGCCAAAACACAATCATAACAAACTCATCTTGTTTATTTGCAAAGTTTAGTATGGTCACTGCTAGTTTCCTCATTTGCTGTATAACTATATGCAAGACACTTAAATTATCTAGATCTCCTTTCCTTTGTGAAGGTGTGGAGTAGGGTATATAGCAGGGACGAGTCGGGCTAGATTATCTCCAAGCTCCTTTCTACTTCTCTGATTTCTTTCTTTATCCCTTTGAATCCATCAAGCACAGGGCTTTCCAAACTCATTCTTAAATACTAATCATTTTAGTTATTTCTTAAATATCAACCATTTCTTTTTAATGCCTCCTTATGTTCTGACAAAGAATCTGTTGCTTCAAGCCTGGACCAGGACTGTCAAACACTTGAAATCTTAATTTTCAAAAGGTTAAATCACCTGTATTCTTATCTAGGAACTTTTCTTTCACGATCCAATGTCCAGTTTTACTATCTGTTTAAAACTTTCCTCCACTGTTTTTTTGCCATCATGTCAGTGTCAAAGATGTTTCTCTAAGTTACGAAAACATTTATATTATTTAATAAATTGAAATTCACTATAAATTGTTTATGGTTTACTTTAATGGGCCTGTGCTAAATCAATACATGTAAAAGCGTTCAGGGTGGAAAGAATCATTTGCTTCATATCTCCAGAGTAATTACTATAACACTGTGGATAAAATTAATGCTTAGTAACTACTAACCCCTGGGGTATCACTAGAAGCACAACGTTTAAGATGAAAGAGCATAAAGGTGGGTTAAATCTTTTGCGTTCTGCACATGAAACCTAATGAATCCAAGTCCAAGTTAAAGTATACGTTAGACTCCATCCAGTCAATCTATTACCTTTAGATAGACTCTCTTTGACTACAAACTTCCACTGACCAAGACAACTTTGAGATGATATATCAAAATGTTCTCTTGTTTCAATTCTGATCAGGAGTACAAAACTAATACATAAAAATCCATTTTAATTTTTAAAAATATTCTGGACAGCTCATGTAACATGCAAAAGTAAACATCAAACAAAACTAAACTACTGGCCGGCCTTCTCTGAAGCGATAAGGATTAAATCATTCACTTCAGAATATCTGAAGACCTACTCAGTGTAAGAATTACAGTATTTCTTCTAGATAATTAAAAAAATTGTACAGTTTCAAACTTATAGTTTTTGAAAAGATTACTATGGATAATCAAACACTTTGTTCAGGTCAATGAGTTTAAATCACTCATGTTTTCATAATTTCCTCTTTATACCAATTATCTCCAGTGATGATTATCAGTATTTGTTTTGCTGGACAGTAAAAAAGTACCACAAGGGCCAGGGGTTTAGCTCAGTGGTACAAGTGCTTGCTTGGCAAGCGCAAGATCGTGAGTTCAATCCCCGGCACCAAAAAAATTAATTAATTAATTAATTTAAAAAATACCGCAAAATGAGGAAGAAGATCTTCTCTATCACTCTCTGTAAATGCAGAAATCTCCAATGCTCTAGGACGGTGATCCACCACAACATGACCAGGCACACTTCGCCCTCGGCCTCGCCCTCTGCCTCGGCCATGAGCTGCACCTCGACCTCTTGAATGAATTCCTCTACCCCGTCCAGATGAAAGAATCCCCCTCTTAGCAGCCTAGAAGAAATCAGACACATAGTTTAAACAATGTGGTAATTAGAACTGAGTATCATTTATCTGAAATGGCTAGGACAGACCCCAACTGCTTTAGATTTTGGAGTTTTCTGGATTTGGCAATATTTGTATAGACTGTACTGGTAGAGCAGCCCTAATTCAAAAATCCAAAATTTGAGGTTTTAGATTCTAGAGTATTTTCAATTTCACTAATTTCTTCTAAAAACGAATAGAATTACTGTGGTAAGCAGGCACCCACTGGAAAACATTGCAAGATTGCATGCACCAACAGTAAAATAAACTCAAGCTATCATGAAAGAAAAACAGAAACTCTTATTCATTATTTAGCTATATGATAATAGGAAGAAAAACACTGACTAATAACAAATTTTAATAATGCCACTAAGGGTCAGGGATATAGCAAAGTGGCACAGCACCTGCCTGGCAAGCACAAGGTTGTGAATTCGATTCCTAGTACCAAAAAACAAAACAAAAAAAACAATGTCATCACTTACTATAATAATAGGCCAGAATTTTTAAATGATGTTTTTTGTTTTTTATGCCAACAGTGACATGAAATCTCCAGAATGGGAAAGCAAAGCACAATTTTTACATTAGCATAAAAGAAATCTGAAACCCTGTAATGTGGATGGGACACACACATAAAGTTTCCAGAGAACACAAACAAATGCAAGTTTAGGATAACATCCTAGGCTGCTTCTGACTCTCAGACAAGACAGGGCTTTAGGAAAAGTCAAATAGCTGCTAAAAGTTAAGTTTTTTAACACCTTTATTACAGTACTCAACAGACTTCTTACTATGTTGGAAAAACAAAAACAATTTGAAGAAAGTACTACCATCAAGTTAAACAATAATACACAAAAACTTTAAATTATTGTGACAAATAATAAAGATGTGTCGTCTTAATGTATACCATTAATGTCTCTCTACTTCAAAATGTAATTGTAACTTTAAATATCTTTCTGCTAATATTAAAAATTCTCATGATATTATACAAACCAATTTTGCTAAGGGTTTCCCATACAAATAACCATGTAACTAAATTATTAGAAAGTACTTTATTTTCTCTTTTAAAACACCTGCAGCACCATCTATAGGTAAAACTTAAGTAAGCACACTTTTCGATATAGTTCTATCCCTGAAAGTCTGCTCCTTCACAGCAATTCAATATAAGTCTGTATATGCAAAGAGTACCTGAAAAGCCTTTAATGGGTTTCAGGTGCACAAAGACTACAAAAAGGAAGAAAAACTTCACTAGAAATGGAGACTTGAATGTATAGCTAGAATCACTACTTCTCCTCATTAAAATTCTTCTCTCCTAGTTCTGAAAAGAAAAACTCTTTAACCACTACAACTACATCTACTTTTTGTTAAATGTATGGTATAGCTGTAATGAAACATACTTCCAGCTGTAATTCTGTATACTTTCTCCTAAGTTCAGTGACTTCTTCTCCAGCCTGCATTTTCTTATATAAATCCAGTTCTGTGTCAAGTAATTCTTTCTGCATCTAAAAAATAGTAATTAACATTTTAGAAAACAATCAGTATCTGACATTATAATAAACTTTTTTCCTGGAAAAAAAAATCTGAATTTATCATTTTATAAATTCCGATTTAGTCCGTGTTATAGTTTGTGTCTAGATGACTCCCCAAAGTCTCATTCAGTCATAGGGCTTTTTTGGACATGGCTGAATCTAGTTTGTGACTGATTCATAGTGTAATACTAGGATTAAGGGTGCTTGCTAGATCAGTTCACCGACTGGATTGGCACCATGCTAATCCCAGCAGTTTAGATAAGATAAAAGGGGCAGAAAGAGGCTTGTCTGGCTCTGTTTTTTGCTTCTGTTGTTTTCTGCCATGAAGTGTTGCCCTCTGCCATGTGCCAAACCCTCTACAAACCATGAGCTTAATAAACCTTTCCCCCTTTAACTTTGGATGTCGGATATTTTGTCTCAGCAATAAGAAAAGTAAATCCATTCATTTTATTTCTATTGATAGTACTATTACTCTAGCCCAAGGTATCAACCACCTCTGGTCAGTAACACTGCAAGAGCATTCTAATATTTTAATATTTCCAGTGATTGTCCTATGATTCATATTCTGTACAGCAGCCAGAATGAGCTTTCTATGGATTGATATGGAGTAATTTCAGGATGTAACTGAAAAGAAAACAAAAACCAAGGTGCTAATAAGCAATATAGAACATGTTTTTATGTAGGTAAGAATATACACTCAAATGTGTGTTTACGTTATGCATATACACACAACACGCACCCCTATGAAAAGAAGCATTGGACAAACCAGAAACTAATGACACTAGTTACCTATAGGCAATGAATAGGAATATCTACATATATCTTTTTATAGAGTTTGGTTTTTAAACCAGATTAATGTTTTATTCATTCAAACAGTAAAATTAAGTCAACAAGAATTGTAGCAAGGTTAAGAGCAATCAGAATTGAAAAACAGAAGGAGACATAATTTTATCATATTGATAATATACTGTATCACAGGAACAAAAGTAATCCTACATCAGTTTTGACATTACACCCTTAGTAGAACACACTGAGTTTGTAAAGACTACGAAGAAATGTTGAATTTAAATTTAGTTAGTTACTGAAAGTAATACTGTTCTAGCAATTTCACAACTATTTTGAATATGATATGGTATCAATGAATATGATACGGTATCAATGAACAATATACTGATGCCAGTAGGACCACATGTAATATAGAATAAAAAGTGAAACCGTATGATGCTGGATTAAAATCAGAAATATCAATACTGATTTTACATATACCAACACAGCAAGTATATATGTACCAAGTATAGTGTATAATCCTGTATTAGTTTTAACCACTTTTTAGTGTCTGAAATTATCTTGCTCACTTGTTTGTATTGAACAGATTAATCTACTCAAATCTTCCTCTTTCTAATCAATCCATTTGTATAGTGCTATTAGAAAGATACTTCTCATAAAAGAAATCAGACACCAATGTTTAAATATCATATTGTTTCTCTGGAGTGAGAAACGAAAAGAGTAGATAAGGACACCAAACTGTGTAACAGTTATTGTGAGACAGGAAGAAAAGGTTCAAACAAGAAGAGGAACAAAGGAGGGGGAAGGGGGAAGGAAGGAAGGGAAAAGGGAAAAAATAAAGAAAATAATGGAAACCAAAGTGTTTGTAAGTAAGGAGGGGAAGAAGAGTTGAAAAAACGGGAGGGGATTGAGTGAAAAAGATCAATCAAGATATACCACGTACAGGTACAAATTTTCTATGATGAATGTTGTCATTATGTGTATCTAAAATGTACCAGCGAAATTAATTTTCAAAAAATGTTACTTCTATCATGAATCTTCTATATCACCAACTACTTGTACAGATCAAACTACCCTGTAAAACAATCAAGTACCATATCATTTAATCCTTAAACTATCTTTTCAAAATTAACCGTAATTATTTTCCTTATTACTGATTTCCCAACAGTAGCCCCACAAGAACCCAAAAGGTTAGTAAAGTTCACAATGGCCAGATTTTAAACAAAGGTTATTACGTAAAACTGAATTTTAGAAAAACAATGTTAAATGTTTTAAAATAAGCAGTGGTATGAATAATAACACAACTTAAAATACCTGAGTCTTGGTTTTTATACTTTTTGGAAGACAGCGCCCAGGAGAAGTAGCTTTAACCTCATCTTTCAACTTGGTAATATTTTTTGTCAAAACTTCTAAAGTTTTCATTATTTCTGCTTTATCTTCAGACTTCATTGTTTTATTTTTCTCTAGTTTTGAAATTAACATCTGCCAATGTTTAAAGAGAAAAATCAGGAGGTACTCACTATTATTAACAAAGCAAAATAAGAATAAAATAAATACTACTGCTTTTAGTTTATGGATTCATGACAAAGCTAACTACTACTCAGTATGTAAACATAGCAGAATAGCAGATTTGGTGAGCTTAACAGTACCTCAATTCAAGTCTTACTACTTATTTCCTTACTTTTAAAGAACTGATTACTACTAATTAGTTCCCTCAGTACTTAAGTTCAAAGCATATAACCAGAAGAAATTCAATTCAATCCCTGAAAAGTTATTAGGAATATCAATTTTACATTCTAATTCATTTGTTGTTATGATGCCTCTTCAGTATCTTCACTCCAAATGTAGTGTGCAAGCCAGAAAAAAACAGAAGGAAAGATGTAGTGCCTCTTTAATGTAACAAGAAATTAGAAATATTAAATTTGTAATTATTTTGTCATAAAAAATAATAACTGGTTAGCCTGAGAATGATATCCTCAACACAAAAGACAGGAAACAAAATAGTCAAGGTAATATGTGTATGTGGAAGAAACCACAGTGTTATAGGTTTTTTGAGTTAAGACATCTTTAATTTTTGGTGCAAAGCATCATTTCTCTTTATACAGTACATCCAAATTTAAATTAGAAAGGACATACATTTCTGATTGAAATGTATTTTCATATTTTCAAATGTTCTACTAACCTTCATTACTAGACATAATGAAGTGACACTAATTAAATGTCATAAACTACAGCACAACTGCCCAAAGGAAATATCTGCTACATAAGTAATATATAGTTTTCTAGCATTTATATTAAAAAGATAAAATTAGACTGGCAATATTTTTACTTAACCCAAAATATTCAAAATGCTACATTTAAGCAAAAATTAGATATTTTATTTATTTTCTCCCTTTATATTACACCTTTAAAGTTTACCATGTATTTTACACTTGCATTTCAGCTTGAATTAGATACACTCTGAATACTCAACAGTCAGATGTGGCTATTGGCTACTGTATTAGCACAGGACTAAAGGACTCCAAGTCAATATAGAAATGTACAAATCAGCATTGAGAAGGTTCCCTTTCATTATCTGTTGATTAAACTACTGTACACCAATACATCTGAATACCATCTCATTTTTTTATGTTGACAGCCATGGTTCCACTAAAATATGTTCATTATTTAATGTATGTTCTTTATCTCCAATATGTAATGTTAATATAATACATAATATTGATGATACAATGTCACTGATAAGCATTTCACTTTTATCATTACCAATTAATTAAATCTGTTTCTCCAAACTGGCTAAATAGTATAAGATTACATTCACTGAAAATTATAACATTTGTAGAGTATGTTTTGCCAAATCTTAATTTCGGTATTTTACCTTCTGTGTTTCAATGTGCTTTTCTAAAATTTCTTGTTTCCTTTTTCTTACATCCTGCTGAAGTTTCAGTGCCTCCTAGAATCAGGGATCAAAATATCATTAGGCTATTACTAAGTGATAAAATACCTCCAGAGGAGAAAAGTGGTTATAACTGTAGAAGCTGAGTAAAAAAATTACATGCAAAATTATATGTAAAACTTAAATATGTATGCAAGTTTCAAAGAGTAACCAGGAATATTCTATTCAAGAAAAAAAATACTGCCACACAACAGGGGACAAATGTTCAGTAGCAGCCAACATAAAGTCTTTACTTTTATTATGATAAACACTTAAACAAAACACAAAAAGTTTACCCATATGCAATTTCTGTCTGTGCATTATAGTAGTTGAACTTACCTGTTTTTTTTTCTGTGCTTCATTATTATCAACTGCTGCGGTGGAAACAAGTAAAGTTTTTTGTGCGGCCTTCAAAGCAGCTGGATTATACACGGTCTTTGTTAGGCCAGTAGATGTAGACAACACCTACCAATACAAATTTTATTTCTTAAGAAATTCATCAACTATTCGTAATTTCCTAAGTTCTATTTTCCACAGAAAACTTAACTTCTTCAAAATTTACACAATAAAAAAAATGTATTATGTGCTTACAGTAATTTAACTACACTTGGTAATATGAAAGGAAAAGCATAGAAGAGGAATAAGCCCAAAAATGAAAAAAATTCCAATTAACAAATCCTTATTGAAATACAATCACTACCAGTGACTAGCAAAAGCTTCACAAAAAGCATGGCACAAAAGAAGCTGGATGTTGCCCTTCAATTTAACATGATCATTCATAATATGCAGTTATGAAATCAAATACACTCATTCTCCATTCCTCTGCTAGCTATGTTCCATACTTGAAGTGATCTTACTCACTTAAACTTACTCAGGTTTCAGTCTTAACACAATCAAGACCACAAAGTCGTAATAATTTCGCTTCTCTAATCAGATCCTTTACATGAAATTCTATTAGGTAAAAAGTCTATTAGCTATTTTTAGCTACTATTAGGTATTTAGTAAAAATGATTAAATGATATATTCACTGATGTGTCCTTCTCTCTGTCCACACTGCACGGGTCTTGAAATAAAGACCACTTCTCTTCATTTTTCCAGTACCTAAGTCTTGCTAACCAAGTAATTTGGAGACCATGGGTAAGACTACCATTTTAGGCTGCAGGATGCCTATCAGTAAAATGAGGTTCAATTTGATGGTGTCTAACATCTTTACAAACTCCAAATTTCTCTCTTTGAGAGCTTGAATTATTTTTTCCGTGGTTCATTGCTCTATCTTCAGTACCTAGAACAGTGTCAGGGTTCATAATAAATACATCAATGATGTGTCAGTAAACTAAACTGAAATGATTATAGGTCAGAATAGACCATCATTCCTACAAAAGGGTTAATTTTTTAAAAAGTATTTATAGGCTGCTTTTTTATTTTCTTCAAAAGCAAAATGAGCCAGGTGTGATGGTGCAAGCCTGTAATTCCAGCACTTAGGAGGCTGAGGTAGGAGACTCTCTTTGAGTTCAAGGGCAGCCTGGGCTACATGGTGAACTCAAGGCCAGCCTGAACCAACACAGCAAGACACTGTCTGAAAATAAAATAAAATAAAATAAAATAAAATAAAATAAAATAAAATAAAATAAAATAAAATAAAATAAACAAACTAGTTTTATATTCCATGTCGGGGGGGGGGGAGACTGGTTCTTAGAAAAAAGCCCAGGGATCTCTTCAGGGAGATCTATGAATGCCGTTAAATCTAATCATAAACCCATGTGTATGAACACTGTAATTTTCCAAAGGAAAACAAAGCTCCTAAAATCTTAAAGGAGTTCATGATCTGAAAATGGTAATAAACTACACAAATGGAAAATTATCAATGAAGAAAACAGCCTGAGTAGTCACCTGGAGACCACTTTCTAATCTTTTATCATGAAAATCAGATAAAAGAACACCACAAAGTTTAGACAATTCATCACTACTCTAACTAAGCAACTTAGTGGCAGGCAGTGGCAACCCTAAGGCAAGCATGCCACAGTCGGCTGCTATCAAAAAAAACTTTGCTGGGCATGGTGGTGCAGGCCTATAATCCCAGCACTCTGGCACCTGAGCCAGGAGGGTCACCTCAAATTTAAGATCAGCCTGGGCTACAAAGTGAGCTCAAGGCCAGCCTCAACTGCATAGTGAGATCCTGTCCCAAAAAGACAAACAAATCAATCCATCAATAAAAACTTTAAAACATTCACCATCACTGTAACTCAGCCTCTAGAAGAAATAAAAACCTAAAATACTGTAATCATAGTTGTTCCATACAGCACAACTGATGCGTAAAAACAAAGGTTCTTAACAACAGTTGTTATCTACCAAAATCTAATTTTCTTCAATGATAAAAACTAATACTCAGATATCAACAGGAATTATGAAATCGTTGCATTAAGATACAAACAGATTTAGTTTGCAGTCTAACTTCCATGACCATTCTCTGTAATTCTGAAGAAAAATGTCTGTCACGCTATGTTACAACACAAAATGACAAACTATATTACATAAAGAAGCATTAACTTTATAAAGGGAAAAATACAATATTGTATGCTGAAACAGTCTGAGTGCACAATTTTCTTCATGATAATTCCACAACAGGTTACAAAGTGACCAAAAAGGTTTTTATACTCAAGTAAGCTGGAAATGGTAAATGTCATAACCTTATTTTCCAATGCAAATGTATATTACATAATAAAAGTAGTGAGATACCCGGAAGCAAAGAAACTCATATACTATTTAACCTAGAATTTCTCTAATTTCATTACATAAGGAATGTGTCTTTACGAAGCATCCTTAAAATCTGTTATCAGACTAAGAACTGCTCCTTCAAAGGGAATATAACTATTTGATGAGACTGAAACTCCTTTATTCCTGGAAGAAGCCCCATCCAATAACTTCCTGTATAAACGGAATAGCCACCCAATAATGTATTTCATTGAGTCTAAGCTTCAAGGACTCTTAAGATATATTCTCCTTTTATATTCCCATATGACTAAAAACAAAACAAAACAGCCTACCATTATGATATAACCATAAATACCAACAACTATAAGATGCAGCCCAAATTCAAAGGTGCTAAACTATGATTTGGAAATAATGAACTCGACGATTACAAATACTGTTCATCATTTAAATTTTTCTTTGAGTTTAGTTAATATACCAATCCCCACAATGAATTTCATTTACTGCAAACATCTAACAAAAAAGTTCAAAGAGTTCAGTTTGGACAACAACAGATACGTGTCCTTTTAAATGACAAAAACTTACTAAAAATGAAAACAATGGAGAAAAATGACCAACCAACAGAAAAGATGCTACAATTCCTCAGAACAGTCAAAGCTTAGGCAGTGGTTATTTCCAAATAACCACACCTTCTGTATTTTGCGAATGGGTTTCTGCACGTTATAGCTTGTGTCTAGATGTCCCCACAAAGTCTCATGAGGTCATAGGTTGGGTTTTTTCAGAAGTGGACGGATCTAGAGTATGTGACGCTGGGATTAAGAGTGTGTGATTACTAAATTAGTCCACTGATTGGTCTGGCACAGTTCTAGATAGGATTAAGGGTGCACCACCCTGGTTATGAGTGCTACTCGCCCTAAAGACAAGGATGTAATACAAGAGACAAAAAGAGGGTCGTTGCTCGTTGCTTGCTTGCTGCTTTGGCTATCTTCTGTCTGCCATGAACTGCTTCTCCTCTGTGATGCCCCCCCTGCCATGGCAACCTGCCTTACAGTCAGCTGATTATGAACTGAAACTGCTACAAACTGAGTTCAAATAAACCTTTCCTCCTTTAATTTTGGGTGTTGGGCATTTTGTCTCAGCAACAAAAGTAACTAAGATTGCAAGTGCTATTATTTACACATATGGAGTTTATTTTCAATGACCTTCTGCATTTATTATTAATCCCAACTATCTGTGAATTATTTTGGATAATCATATCTTTAAGTAAACTGTATTGTTTCCTTTCTATTCTTTATGTGGTTTATTTCATTTTTGTGTTTTATTGAACTGTTTAAACCTTCCAGTACAATACTGAAAACACAATGACAATGGACATCCTTGGAGGGGAAAGCATTTTTTTTTTCTTTTCTTTGTGGCACCGGGGATCAAACTCACAACCTCACGCCTGCCAGACAGGCACTTAAGCCACTGAGCCAAACTCTCAGCCCTATTCTTTTAGTACTGTATCACTGAATATAATGTTTGCTCTGGGGTGTGTGTGTTCCTTGCATAAATTCTTAGGCATCAAAGTAAAGTTAACTCCCATTTTACAGTGTTTAACAAAGTAATGAATTTTATCAAATGCTTTTTCTATGTAGAAAATCATGGGGGAGTTTCCTCCTTTATTATGTTAGTAAGTCAATTAAACTGATTTCTAATGTTCCATCAACCATAAATTTGGGGAATAAGTCTTGCCTGGCCATGATGTAGTATGTATTTTATGTACTACTGGACATCTGGCAATAATTTATCTAAGATATTTGTGCCTGTGGTTCATGAGAAATAATTGTGCTATAATTCTCCTTTCTTATTATATCCTTATCAGCCAGGTATCAAATTATTCTTAACTCAGAAGTTGAACATCACCATGTGTATCACTTACACCTCTAATATTCCAAGACAAGAGTCAATACCCTAGTGAGATAGAAAATACAATCCACTTTGTATTTTATTTCTTATTTAAAATATTATCAGCCATAACTACTAAAAGCACTTGTAATTAAAGAGAAAAGCAGCTTTTTTCTCACAGATGAGAATTTGTAAAAAATTACAAAAAGTTATTGCAAATAATGTCATCCAAGTGTCATTTTTTAATAACTAATGCCCACACTAGAATTTATTGCAAAAGAAATGCAGTTACGAGGCTTAACAGCCATACAGTAAGCAGCCCTAATAGGTTTTTAAAGAAAAAAAAAAAATCTCATTTTATGGCAATAAAAAAGAATCTGAGCAGTGAAGTATAAAAAGTGTTTTAATGTAATTAATGTATGATAAATTTTATATTAGATTATCATCTGTTCAATAAATGTTCCTTTATGATATTCTATTTCAGCAGCATACAGATGTACATTCTATACCAAGTGTGCCTAACTGGGAATTTTTCTTTCAAGAATTCATACTCTAAGTCAACTTACTCTATTATATTGTTTAAACTTTAAAATGATTTTTAATTGACAAAAATTGTATACAGTTATCCTGTATAACAAAGTTTCTTCAAGTATATTACTTTTTAAATAGTTAAACTGAGGCAATACTTGCACTGGCTCACACAGTTTTTTGTGGTAAGAATTTTGTAATCTACTGGACAATTTTTAAGAATAAAATACAATGCTATTAACTGTAGTAATGGTGCTGCACTTATCTCTTAAACTTATTATTCCTCTTACCTAATTAGTTTTTATCCCTTTTGACTTAACAGGTCTCGAGTTCCCAGACCTCTAGACTTTGGCAGCTACATTCTACTCTGCTTTCATTTATTTAACATTTTTAGATTTCATATATTAATTAGATTAGAACAACAAAGGGATTAATGCTCCTAGAAATATTTTAACAAATATCAAAGAAAAAGTGTGTACAGTCAGTAATAAATTTTTGCTACAACACCTTAGAGGTCCCAGAAAGTTCAGCAAATACTTTTAAATGTTTGTTTTCTAATAATAAAAAATGATTTAAGTAATAATCCTGACAGAGAACAATGCATTACCAAAAACAAAACAAAAAAACTAGTAACAGTTATGAGACGTAAGAAAATACATCATAAAATGGCCTTAATCTTTATATTTTAAATAGTAAAATTACAAAAAAAATACAAATTGCAAAATAAAAGTTATTAAAACAACTCCATTTTATAACTAAGGAAACTCACTGCAAGACATCCAGCATCATATACAATGGCAACTGTTAAGCCACAAAAAAAATTTCTATAATATTGACATGCAATGTTTCTCCAATTATATCTCATAATTTCTTTCAAAAGTTCCGTGGTACAATCCAAAAATAGGCATCTGAGATGAATACACACTTCTCACAGAAAGAAATACAAATGGCAAATAAATATATGAAAAAATGTTCAACATCAATGGTCATTTGAGAAATGCAAATTAAAACAACACTGAGATTCCATCTCACTCCAGAAAGAATGGCCAAGATAAAACAAATCAACCAATAACAAATGCCGACGGGGCTGTGGGGAAAAAGGAACTCTTCTCCACTGTTGGTGGGAGTGTAGACTGGTGCAACCACTGTGGAAGCCAGTGTGGAGATTCCTCAAGAAGCTGGGGTTAGAGATCCCATTTGACCCAGCTATTCCACTCCAGGGCATTTTCCCACAAGAATTGAAAACATCATACCACAGTGATATTTGTGCACCCATGTTTATAGCAACCAATTTGTAATAGCCAAATCTTGGAAACAACCCAAGTGTCCATCAATCAAAGAATGGATAAAAAAGATGTGGTATTTTTATACAATGGAGTATTACTCAGCTATCAAGAAACATTGTATCGAGTCTTTTATAAGTAAATGGACATGACTTGAAACAATACTCATGAGTGAGATAAATCAAACCCACATGTGTAAATACTGTATTGTCTCCCTAGTGTAAGAAACTGAAAAAGTATGTAAGATCCAAAATCTACAATAAATACTGTGTAAGGGTAAGAAACTGCTCAAAGAGCAAAAGTAATTGGGAAAGGGAAAAGGAGGAAAGAAGAGGGAAAAGGAAAAAGACATAAATCTGTACATATGTATAGGTAAGATAGCTAAAATGACTATACTGCTGCATGTATTAGTTATTGAGAAAGAATAGTTAATATTCATATGATTAGATCAATTTTATATGTCTATAATCTCTTAATGTAAACAACCGTGTTGAAGGTAACGATACGCAATATTGCAACTATTGTCAAGTTCCTATCATCTTGTTTTGTAAACCTATAATGTTACTGTTTTGTATTTGCTGTTATCGTTTGTTTATCTTTTGCTTTTAGTCTTTCTTTTCTGTGTCTTGTTTCTCTTAAATTAAAAAAAAAAAGTTATGTGGTACAAAATTTAATAACATATAACCATGAGACCAACATGTCTTTTTAGACTGTAAAAATATACTACTAAAAACAATATTATCCTGCATTATGAGAATGTAAAACTGATAGATAAGGATTCAAATATGTAATTGATGATTGAATTTACCTTCATAAACTGTAGAAAGGCTTTACCAAGATAATTTGAACAGTCTATGTCTTTTTTAAAAAACTAACCAGATGGTTTATATACCCACTACCTTTATGCTTCATAAATCTCTGCAGCCTAAGCTACAAACATTTCAACAATTAAATTTACTTAAGTAAGTCTATTTAATATCTACTACAACCTCTTAACAGCATCAATTACATTTTAAATTTTCTCTCTTCTAAGTTCACAAAAAAATAATCTTAAAATAAAGAATAATCATAAAAGGGTTTCATGAATAATATTTAAAGGAAGGGGTACACAAGGTTTCATTTATATGATTATTTGATTTAATAGTAACAGAGGACAGTTTTCTAGGATTCTCTGAATGTTTGCCTCTAAGGATTCTGCACTAAAACCCTCTACAAACAACCAAGAATGAACAAAAGAAAAATGCTAGACAGACTCACAAAGATGACCCAGGCACATCATTGCACAAATAACTATTTTCCTTAAGAGATCTTTGTTTTTATGAGGGGGCGGGTAACCATGGCTCGAACTCACAACCTCACACCTTCCAGGCAGGTGCTTATGCCACTGAGCTAAATCTCTGGCCCTGTTTTTTGAGACAGGGTCTTACTACACAGTTCAGGCTGGCGGTGAACTCACTTTGCAGCCCAGGCTGGACTCAAACTCGCAACGATCTTCCTGCCTCAGCCTCCCGAGTGCTAGGATTAAAGGCATGCGCCACCACGCCCAGCTTTCCTGAAGAGATCTTTACCAAGTGATTTTTTCCATCATTATCCTGCTGTTATTGCTGACTTTCATAAATTCAGTTAGTTGCTATTATATTAGTATACATTATAAATTCTGTACTCATTTTATTTTAAAGCTTAATAAAAGACCCTAAAAACAATGAAAGCGGTATCTAAACATGCTATGAAAATTTTGTTAAAGCTGTAAGTAGCACAGACTTCAATTTGAAATCTTGATGTAAACAAACCGTAATATAACTAGGTAGTATTCATGTTTCCGAAACTGCTCAGTAGTACACTTCAGTATAACAGATCTTAGTGTTTCTTTAAAATTTCCAAGTTACATATAATCAAGGAGGATAAGTCTAATCAAAGTAAATATTTGATACTGCTAAATTCAGTAGCATAAATTAAGTAATGCAAAAATTCTGAAAAGAGGGATATTACATGGAAAAATGTGGTGGCATGGCAAACATTAGTGAGATCTTCAATCTTTAAAGAATGACTAAAATTTAATTAGGCAGGAGAAAATACACTTGAAGAAATTCACCACTAAAAAAAGAAAAAAGATAGGATCAGGCAAGGGAGGGTAAGTAGAAAAATGCTCCCCAGGGCAGAAAGGAAAACCAGAACAAAAGTAAAAGAACCACAATCAATAACTGAGGTATACCAATAAGTTTGTAAATTATGCAAAATAATTTACTTGAGAAATTCAAAGTTTCTCTAATGAGCTAACATTAAAATATGTCCAGTTGTAAGATGTAACAATGTAAACAAAGGTAGGGAATTCCAAGATGCCAGATAAAACACTGCACCCGGAGGCCAGAATTAAAGGCAGCAGAGAAAAAGAAATGGACTATAGATCTTGAGACTTGTAGATTATTCATCTTAGAAAATGATGGTATCACTTCCAAAGCTGGAAACTAGAAGTAGTTAATTTACATGGGAAATACTCATTTTAGGCAGGTTATACCTGAAAAAATACTAGATGACCAAGAAAAAGGTCTGATGTACAGAATGAAACTTAGACTCAAATTTCAAGAAACACCAAAGTTTAACAAACTAAGGGTAACAGTATACTGAAGAACAAGAGATGACAGCATATCACCCCATCTCACAGATTGTTTACTTTCAATGCCAATGTCCTTTGTAATGCTCAGAATAGCAAGAGTCATGGACTAGAAATAAGAGACATCAATCCTACTCTGGCCGAGCATGGATAGATCACTCCACAAAACTACTGAGCTTTAAGTCTAATTGGGCCACAGGTTATTTAATTCTAAAATTCTGTGATATCACAGTATCGCAAACCTCAAATGAAACTAAACATCAGAGCATCTACACATAATGAAACAAAAACAAACAAACAAACAAATCTACACAGATCCACAATGGTCTTAACAAAATTTGTATTTATCCCTTCATCTTAAAAAAAAAAGAAATATATAGTCAGGATCCATTCAACAGTTGTAATAATTAAAAATCTTACATTTATATCATCCCTTTCCATTTATAAAATATTTTCACAAAACCACATGAGCATGACAAATACTACCATCACCATTTTACTAATGAGGAAAAGACTAGAAAGGTTAAAAGCACTGCTGAACATCATGCAGTTAGTGAGGAGTCAGGGCTCAAAATCAGGTCAGATTCCTAGTTTATGGGCCTTGCTATTAAGCTGCCAGCTTTCAAATTAAAATATACAGTGTATCTCTAAAAGAAAATAAATAGGAAAACCCAAAAGAATGAAGCACATGGAAATAGGCAAATATTAAAATGCTGATGCAAAAAGTAAGGAACAGTAGGCTAGTATTTTTCTTTTTCAGCAAAAGGAAAGCAAAAAGATAGGTATAAGAAATACACATACTATTAAGAAGCAGGAGTTTGGAACTATGAAAAAAATTAAAAATTAAGATGCCACCTGAAAACATTTATGAAGCCAAGACAAACACATCATGCTATTCTTACCTTTTCAGTTGCTGAAACAGATGGCTTTGATACAAAACCCAACCTGTCCTTCACAGATAACTTAGTTACATTCTAAAAAAATTAAAATGGACATATTCAGTGTTTCCCCAAACATATATGAATCTGTTGGGATTTTGAACATTCTGATTTCACTAACAAATATCAATTCTATGAGTATACTGATGCTAGTCACAAAAATATGGGCATATTTAAAGGAGGGGAAGGAAAGGAGGGAATGTGTACGTAAAAACAAAAGAAACAGTATGCAATAAACAGTATGCAACATTATTCAATCATGAAAAATTGCAATGTAAAACAAGAGGTCTGAACTAGGTAATTGCTGAAGTTCCTTCTACTGAGACTAGAATCATAAATTTTTAGAATCCCATGTTAACAAGTAAAAAATCAGTACATTTTAAACTAGCTTTGAGTAATTATGTCTGTTTCTCGAGCTTAAAAATAAGTGCCCTATATAGTACTTAGCTAATAAGTGGCATCCATTAGCTAAGTAGCAAACTATATCCTACTTTACACCACAAAGCCTGAAATATCTGGAATAAAGAGAAAGCTAAGTTTTAAAGACTGAAGGTACAGAAACAAGAAACTGCTGCTCAAGTGTGGGACACAGTGGGAAGGAAATGACATATGGAGGAGAGAATCCCAGAGTTAGGTGTAAGTGATACAAGGCAAGCTGCCTAAATACCTGAAACAGTGTCATATCAGCATGCTTAACTGGATATTTTAAGCCCTCTCTTCCCAAAAAACTTTCAGTTCAGTCTACTGCACAACAGAATTCTAATTAAGTAAAAAGATCATGGGAAAAATAAAGATTTAGTGTACTAAATTTCACTCTTCCAGCAGTTTTTCAGAAATGTATCTTTCCACAGAGGAAAATAAATCTTTCTTATACATTAAGTATTAACCAAATGGAAGGATTGAAGTACTATAAGCAAAGTTTCAACAATGAAAATGTTATGGTAAGTAACTAACAGGTGGGGCTCAATTACATAAAGATAGTATTTCTGTGAAAAATATATACAATGAACTATAATTCAAATCACCAAGTGACATTCATTATATGAGGACCTAGTATGTGGCAGGTAAGGACCTTCCATTTACCTGAGGAAGGTCTGAACTAGCACTCTGGGCTTCTGCCGGTTCAACAGTACTTGAAGGTACTGGACCCAACCGCTCTTTGACAGACTGCTTCACAACAGGCAAAATGGGCTGCTGGACTAAAGGCTGCATTACCTCAGAACAAGAAAAAAATGTTAAATAATCTGATTAGTTGGGGGAACATAAAAGTAACTTTTGTTATTTTGTGCTAAACTGTTCATACACAGAAAAATTTTAAACACAACTTATAATCAAAACCCAAGAATTTTTCAATTCCCTTCACACATACATACAAGTGTTTTCTTTGCAAGAAATGTATGTTACAAAGTATAGGGAGAAATACAATTTATCCTTCATTGTTGTCTAATAACTGAAAAACAAACTGCTATAATACACCTCTCTGTGCAATCAATCTAACATTATACAGTATAACTCTGATGCATTCACTAATGGGGAGGGTGTAAAAAAGAAATGTAAAGGAAAACGAAGAAGAATTTCTTTTCTTTCTTTTTTCTTCTTTTTTTTTTCTTTTTTTTTGGTACCGAACTCATGATCGTGCACTTACCAGGCAAGCAACTGAGTCACTGAGCTATATCTCCGAAACGAAGAATTTCTAAGATGAATTAATAGTCTGAATTTACAGAATATACAGATATATTTATGGAGTGTCTCTTATCTGCCAGCAACTGTTCTATACACTTCACATATACCACCTTTAAATTCCTCAAATTAGGGATTAACATCAAATTTAAAAGGACAGAATAGGCTGCAGAGGTAAAGTAACTTTCTCAAGTCTACAGAGTTAACAGTAGTAAATCTAGAATACGAATACATATTCCCCTAATTCCAACGCCTCTGCTCTTAAACAGTGTGCTAAGAGTTCTCCAAGACAGTATTTAATTTCACATAAATTTCTCTCTTACCTTTGGAGAAGTAGTTTGTAATTGCTGGGTGCTCCCTTCTCTGTGCCAATAAACCTTAATAAAGCGATTGTTTAATACTGCCTCTGTACTTGATATTGCTTTCTTTGCTTCTTCATATGTTGCAAATTGGATAAGGGCACCTTCAGGATCACCGTTATAGGCAACCTAACATTTAAAATATCATAACAGTGAATTTCTAAAGAAATGTGATGTCTTATGGATCAAAATTCCTCAACTTACGAAATCCTGGTCCTTCCAAGGAAAAGACTGTTTTCATGTTTCCTTATATCTAGAGTATCACCAGTACTTTTACTCCAGGAGAAACAGCAAAGATTTTCACCGTATGAAATCATAAAAGCCTCTTCCATTTAACAGCGTATAACATTTATGAAATCATAATGTTATACACTGTTAAATGGAAGAGGCTTTTATGATTTCATAAGTGTTATATAAAGCATCCAAAATGTTTCTCATTTTACACCTCTGATCTTAATACCGGATACAAGAAATAATTCCTATTGTCAATGAGTAACATGGCCAAAATCAATAGATACAATCTATAAAAAGAGTATACTCCTTTGGAAGAGGTGATCTTAAGATCAAAATTACATAAAAACCATCAGTACAACAGCCCAAATTTCTAATTTTCAAACAGCACAAGAAAACTGAGGTAGAAAAACAAAAAAACCCTACACAACAACATCAACTACATCTGACACCTAAGGAACCAAGATTCAGGGAATAAATGATTCTGGTAATTAAGAAGTCGAGAATATCGCTCCAAATTTTCAGCTGTTTCAATAATATTAATATTTACTGAAGTGGGACATATAAACCAGTGTGGAGCAACACAAAAATCAAATTGCTTGGCTCAAACCTTGTTTGACTTCCACATAAGCAAGCCATTTAACCTTTCTGCGTCTCATGTCCTATGCTATATGTGAAGAGAGTAACAGTACCTATTCCTTAGTGTTGTTTTAAGAAATAATTCACTTGTAACAGAAAAGAGTACTCAGTAAATATGAGTTATAATTTTAAGAATGATTTTAAATAGCATCTTAATAATTATACATTTTTAGAATGTAAAAAGCATCAGTTTCACCAATGTTTAATTAATGTGAAGCTTAAGAAATTTTAAATGATTTTGAAAAATCTTATAAATAATGTAATAATATGTAGATACAGCAAAAGAACCAATGAAGAGAAGATGCATAAATGAACAAAGAGAATCAAAGGGAGATACTATGTTTTGTCTGTTTTGAAATTTTTTTCATATATGTAGCTTTAGATTCATATTATCAGTATAGATAATTTTATCAGGAATTGGAAACTTTTTTCTGTATACATACAAATGCAGTAAGCTGAATTGCCCTAAAGATATTAAAAGATGCAAAATCAAGTAAATAACTACAGGATAATATGCATACTACTGATACTTCTAAAAGTTTTTACATAAAAAAATCTAGACCAGAACATGGTAAATTGTAATAATGTAATTTTATGCAGATAAGGGAAGGTGAAGAATATATAAAGTTGAAAAAGAAACACTGCCTTTAAATTTTTTATACAACTCTTTTTCTACCTCAAACACGCCTTTCCCATATATGATATGTTAAAAGTGTTGAAATAATATACTGAGTTTTATCCTCTAGTTTCTACTTTTAATATAGCTCATGATGTAAATTACATAACTCTAAAAAAACTCAATTCTGTCTGCTAATCCAATGTCTTATTTTAAAAGAAGTCAAATACAAACTATTGTCATTTACCATGAAAAATAGTTTTGTAAAAAACAAAATATTTAAAGTAATTACTGAGTACATGGTATTTGGACTCCATCAGTAGTTGGGCCCCAAAATTCATCCAACCACAGAAATGGCAAAAATAAATCTGACTGAAGTATTCTGTTGAAACAGTCTTCAGAAATTACTGAACTAAAAACTACTATAATATTAGGTATTGCCAGCATGATTATTCAACTTTTCTGCAATTTTATGACAAGCTTGATTAAGTAAAAATTGTATACTATTATAATCAATCAAAAGTTTTGCCTTTGAAATTAAAAAAAGAGAACCACACATTTTTCTAAAGGATAACGTTTCATTTCATATTTGCTATGGTTTGGATACAGCTGGAGTGTTTTTCCCAAAGGAGCATGTGTTTGAGGCTTAGCTATTACTGTGGTGATGTTTTTTGCAGATAGGGTGAACCTCTAAGAGGTAAGGCCCGGTGGGGAAGCTCTTAGGTCACTGAGGGGAGTAGCAGTTAGATGCAATTAAGGGACCCAGGTAGTTTTCATGGTCACCTCATCAGCTCTGACTAGAGTGAACTCAACTGCTCAATTGCTTTTTGGCTGCTTTGAGATGCACATAATCTCTCCCTGTCACAGGCATTATCACTGTTGTGGCAACACCCACTCTTAGACTTACATCAGAAGTCAAATGAATAGTATCACCTGATCTTGGACTCTCAGCCCACACAATGTAAGGTAAGTAAACCTTCTTTTCTTTATTAAGTTAAAAGTCTCTGGTATTTCATTACAGTAACAGAAAGTCACAATGTCTAATTCCCTAAATTTAGAATATTAACAAATTTTCCATAATATTTCTTTATCAAAAGTAATTTTAGTATTAAATTAAGCAAGGACAATGGAACCATTTCATGGCACGTACCTGTAAATTAACCAATGTTCCAAATCGACTAAAATGTTCGTTAAGTTTGCTGATATTATTTAATTCTGGAGGAACTTTTCTCAGTTCAAGTTTAGTATTTTCATTTCCAAACTGAACCTTCTTCTGGAAGCCAGGGCTGTTTGTCCTATTAAAATTTGGTCTGTAAACAAAAATCAAGTTGATCAGCACATTTCTAAATCCTGATCCCTGTACAAAGGACTAAAGTTTTATGTGTAAGGTAAATATTCAATTAAGTTCAATTTTTGCCCCAAAATTAAAAAGTACTAGTTGATCCAGGAAATTTACATTTTCTTCCAAATAAATTCCCAAATTAGTAGTGTTTACATCTTTCATGGAAATCACTTAATAAGGACTCTACCATGTTTTGGTACTTTCCACACTCGGGCACTTAACATTTTCTGCTGGAAAGGTCTTAGTACCCTCAATCAGTCAATTTGCACATTAAACCTTGCTATGTCAGAATAAGCTAGCTTACTGAAATGCATCCTCTCTTAAATTTTTTCACTTGAAAAAAGGACAAAACTGTGCCTAACAGCTTGCGTCAAATCACATAATTACACAATTAATTACAAAGCAGAACTATGAACTATCTATAATTAAAGCTCAAAAGGTGTGGTAGTAGTCTTTGTGTAATATATGCAAATTTATACAAGAATCATCATACCCTCCCCCTCAGCATTCTGCTTCCATACACTGTTCTCAGAAGCTCTTCCTTGACAACTGAATACCTCTCCAATTGTTTCCAACCCTGCAGAAAGCATTCTACTCCTAATAGGAACTGTCTACATGCTCAATTCTCTTCCCAAACCTGATCTACACACCATTTTCTCCTAACTGAGGGTGGCGGGGTGGACCCCCTACATACAGTTAGTATTTAACGTCATAGTTAAGTAAGGGGTAGTTTCTCTTGGAAAAGTGAAAAATGGAAAAATTAATGTCCTCAAAAATTCTATCAATTGCATAAGAAAATGTTTTTCTAGTTCCAAACAACTAAATTACAAACACCTAGAAAATAACACACATTTTATTTAAAGATTGCATGCACAATAAAATAATTCAACATTTTCAAAAAAAGAAAACACTATATGATCATAATCATACAGTAACAATCTGAAAAACCAGCATACAATAAAATTCTTCTATTTTCCCTGCCAGCTTACTTATCAAACCAAGTCTTCTTTGCAGGACCTCCAGGCTCCCCAGAACCTATTGTTCTTTTCCTTGATTCCGAATCCACTACTATCCTCATACTGCTTTTATTAGGAGGCTTTTCTGTGTTTAAAAAAAAAAGAAAAGAAAAGAAAAAATAAAAGAAAGCATAGATTAATATTTTATCATAGCTACTTCATTAACTCATATTGAAAAGTTTCTGGCTTTTTGACCAAATGCATGTACTTTAGAAGAAATAGAAATAAAAGTACACTCAAACATAGTAACCCAATGGATTTTTAACCTACTTCAAATACATTCTTCTATTTCGCACCTATGAACTGCAAAAAATGATCAGTGATTGTCACATGCCAAATTAAAATGTGATTTTTTAAGGCCATTTGAAGGTGGTAAAAACCCATGTGACAATTCCCACGTGCCAACACTCTCACCACAAATCAATACTGTACAAATATACAAATATATTACCTGAGTCTTTAAGTTCACTATTTTGAAATCAAATGCAATCTAATAAATTCAAATTGAACACTAATTGAATGACCTTTGAGAATCTGTAAGAGTTGTGAATGCAATTGTATATTTCAACAGCAACGTATTAATATACTGAAAGCATAGCTGATTTAAAAAGAAAATTAATGAAATACACTATGCAAGAGCTATAAATATCTGCTTCCAATACTGAACACATCTACCACTACACAACAGCCTTGATACAAACTTGGGTTTACTTTTTTTTCATCTAGTCTACTGTTCTAACTGGGCTTTTGCTTCCAGATTTCTCTAGTCATCAATTATCTGTAGAGATAGAGGCCCCAAAATCAATTCCACAGAGCCCTGCTGCTTTCCTCCGTTGTCAACCTTTTCCATGACATTTCCCATGAGCACTTAACTACAGCTGAAATTATTTCATGTTTTACAAAGAAAACCTTATAAAACCATTTCCCCTTTAGCTACTCCACCTACCCTCTGCATCTGTATTGCTACTTCCTAAAAGATATATAACAATGACCTAACTTTGCTTCCTTATCACTTACTTACTAATCCTCTGAAATCACAGCTACTCCCATTACTGAAAATATACTAAAATCATTGATATCCTAACTCACTGCTTAAGCCAATGTATATTTTTCAGTTCGCCTCTTACTTGACCTCTAAGAAGTATTTGCTGCTGCTGCTAACCTTCCTGTCCTCAAATAATACCTTCTTTAGATTTACAGGAATCCCCACCTCCTGCTTTTGTCTTTATCTTTTGGTTTCACCTTTTCAGTCCCCTATATAATCTATGCAAGTTCCCCTATTTACTTGGGCTTTTTCATCTCTACACTCTCTATTGCCATAGCTTCATTCATCTTTTTTGATGATTCTTGGGAACTGAATATTATAAAAATATATGAAGAGGTGGGTGTGGCAGCACACACCTGTAATCCCAGCACTCCGGAGGCTGAGACAGGACTGTCACAAGCTGAAGGTCAACTTGGGCTACACGGTGAATTTAAGGCCTGCCTGAACTACATAGTGAGACCTGATCTTAAAAAAAGAAAAAGAAACATAAGAAAGGTTTTTATAGTTCATATGATTCAAACTTGTGAATTTCAGTGTGACTTTTTCCATCTCCCTTTACCTCTACAATTACTAAGGTGACAGAAAAAAAAGTTAAAAATCAGTGTTCTACCTATTGATGATTCCAAAATTTTCCAGTCAGCTGTCTCTCATGGACCTCAGACTTCCAAATCCAATCTCCTGAACATTTCTATTCAAACGACTCATGCACAATTAAGAACTTCCAAAACTAAATTTATCTTCCTATTAAACTTGTTCTTCTGCCACAAAAAATGATATTATCATCTGCCTAATTATCAGGGAAAAAATCTGGTGTCTAATTTCACCCCTTCCATTAGTCCTAGTCAAAGCTCCACAACTGAGTAAAAGTACTGCCAATTCTTTCTACTAAACTTCAATTTTTTTCACTTCTTACTATTATTAGTCTAGTCTAGCTACTATCATCTCTGTTCTAGAATTCCTCAAATGCCTTAATGGACCTCTTAAATCTTTCTACATCCACTCCAGAAATAAAAGTTCTTTCAGTTTCTCAAAAGTATCATACAGTACATGTGCCTGATCTACCCTCTTCCTCTGGCTGTGATTTTTTCTACACCTCCACAGCACATTAAGCAAAAACATCCTGCATCTAGCATTAGTGACATTCATAGTGCAAAGTAAATTCTGTGCCTAGTGATACCTTCTCATCTTCTGTAACAAGCTATTTAGTCTTATTCTTGTCTCTTAACCTGGTTCAGTAGCCCTTTCTGAGAATCTTTGAACTATCTAGTCTTTTATTTTAATATGCGCTCACTAAGAGACACAGCAATGTGTTTTTCCTCTAGTAACTGAGATAGATTTGGCCCAATTAATCTTTATCTTCTCACTTAAGATTCCTTTTTATTAATATTCAAGAGGAGTGTTAAAAAGCTAAGTTCCTTTTGGTATACAATCAGAAAATGTGTCCAATCATTACTGTTTTTCCCACAATATCCTTTTAATAAATTGTTTTTCTGCTAAAAATTGTCGGAACTTACTTTTGCAGATGGGAAACTACTTTACCCTTTCCCCTGCCTATATCCTAGCATGAGAGTATCTATCACATTCTCTAACTTTAGAAATAAAGAAAGAGTAATTATCAGGACCTGTAGGAAACTTACATTAGTAATTCTAAGACATCAAAGGGCCTAATTCTTTTTTCATTTATTTAATAATAACTTCATCAAGATTTAAAATTATTAAGCACAGAAGTCTAACTATCACATACAACTATGACAATCTTTGATAAACTTAGTCATCTGTAGGCTATTAGAAATGCATAGTGATTACATAATCAATGATACAGTAAGCTTTTTATGCATATGTCACAATCCAGAACTGTAAATTTGCAATCTAAATCAGGAATACATGAAAATGCATGGCAGGGTGAAAGGGAGGCACTGAAAAAAACATGAAAATAGAACTATAGGCAATCCTCAATTGGGCTGCTAAATCAGCTGTCTGATACACCAAAAACAGTATTAATATAGACTATACCCTAAATTAGCTCATAAAGTAGTACATAATGTTATCTAAAGACTAGTACTAAAATAACTACCAGGTGTTAGAATTTTATTTAAAAGTCATTCAAATCTCTATGTAGCAGTGTTAGACATTTATTTCTCAATAGCAGGACTCATAACTTGTAACTATATGCGCGAAAAGCTAAAATATCATAAATCCAACTTCAGGAGTAAGATTTATATGCAAAGGATTTGATCTCTGTCTTCTCTCAACCACAACTAGAAAGCAACCTATGCCATGGAAATATATCTAATAAATCTAATAAATATATTTTTGCCACTCCAACATAAGGTTAAGAAAGAAATGAAGTATAAATACCCAGTCAGAGCAGAAATACTGGTATGAGATGAAAGTCTTAAGCAGAAAAAGAAAACAGAGCATCTAGAAACTAGCTATATTATCGTTTACACAGAAACTATTTTAAAAATCTTTTTCTACTCCTGTTAATGGTGGTTACTAGAATCCTTAAGGAAAATTTAAATAATGTATGTGGGGGGAGGCTTATACATAAAATGACTGATCTCAAAGAGGATATAAAATTAAAATGTTCTTCACACCTCCATCATGTAATGATCTTCAAGTATTCAAGGAAGATGCTCAGAATCTTATTACTTCCAATTAACAAACTAAAAACACAGGCATAGGTAATCAGAAATCTACTAATCCACATTAGGCACTATTACTTAAGTGACTTTTATTCACAATGATAAATCTTGATTTTCTTTTTATTCTGGCTAGGAAAAACAGGAAGAAAAGATTAGAATACAAATGGGTTTTAACAGTTAATTGAGGTGATTAAGTAAAAACATTTTTACTAGCCCAGGTAATATTTTCTGTTATATCTGATATCCCTCACTCTATGAAATGTTATCAGTCGCAAATGCTACATCTTTCAAATTAATGTAAGCACTCTTGCTCCTTTAACCCTTCTCATCCATTTATATCTCTAGTATAGCACTTCTGTTGTCCTGCATTATGACTGTTATTAGTCCAAATTCTTAGAAAATTTATTAAAAAGTCTGTTTTCTCTAAGAAATTTTTAAAAGGAGTCACTTTCTAATACAATTCCTTTTGCTTGAAACATAACCAAACCAATATCAAATTTTAACATGTCAAAAGTGAAAAAAATAAAATAAAATATGCATCAAGTGCTAGTTTGCACAGGTAATTTCATTATCCAAAAAGGACAGACTTTAGCAATTAAAGCGCTACTCTTAAAAGAGTTTTCTTCTTTTTTTAAAGGTAAGGTCACTATGTAGTGCAGGCTGGCCTCTAACTCATGGGCCTCAGCCTCCCAAGTACCATGATTACAGGCATGCACCACCACACTTGGCTATTCTTTCAAGTTTAAATGAACAAATTCAGAGTACAGATGAAACAAAAGCAACAAAAACAAAACTATTCGAGAAATTCAAACTTGTGGAAAAATTCTCTGTGGAACAGCATAACGAAGTGTGACTCTATCACAAATATGGAACCACACATTACCTATATCTCTTGAGAGACCACAAGATTCAGGTAACTAACAAAATCACCATTCCCTACTCAACTTAAATAAATACAGGAAGAACTGTTCTTTAAAAATGGTTCCCTACCTCAGATACCATGAAAATGATAAGAAAAGATTAATCATGTACCTCTGGGTGGCAAGTCCATATCTCCTGATGTTAGTCCTATCAAGTTAGGCCTCTGTGCGTGCACTCTGTGTCTATACATAGGTCTAGAAGTGTTTGTTATGCTTGGAGCTTCAGGATTGTAGCCATCTGTGTCATATGCATCTGGTAATACAAAAACTGCAATTAAAAAACAATTATAAAACTCCATTTGGTAATTTTTAATTAGATAGTAGAAACAGTAAGCCATCTAACAAATTACTAATAAAATACTAAAATAAAACTACCTTATTTTATACGGACTACAAAGAAAAGCTTCATAAAAGCAAAAAATATTAAAGATCATAACTGAGGGATTATTGAATGTATATTCACCAAGTCTACAACGTAACTGATATAATTTAGTGAAAAAAAATATGATTCTAAGAAAGCAATTAACTCTATAAGACTATTAAATTCCTTATCTAAAACTCTGCTTTAAAACTACTTTACAGAGTGGGCCAAAACTGCACCTGCAGTAAAAAGAGAGGGTGGAGCAGGAGGAGGCTGGTGATGAATGCCAGTTGTTACAACAGTAGGAACAGAACTGGTTGCAGAGTTCGGGGGAGCATCCATGCCAGATGGCTGCAAAGGAGGAAGAGGAGGTGGTGGTCCTGTCAAAACCAAAGAATAAGAAATATCAGTTGAAAGCAAACAAAACAAATTACTGCATATCCAAACACACTTTCCTTTACCAAACTGTAATACCTTCTACAAACACAAACCTCTTACAACTTAACACGTTTTCTTGGTACGAAAAATTTCAATGTATTCCAAAACAAGTTTCCCATGAGCAATACAGGATTGCAAGCAACTGGCGTGTATCTGTAGTGTACATAATTCACAGGGCCATTCCAAACCACAATAACTGCTTTGGTACAGGTTGCAATGTTTAAGTATATTCCAAATCAGAGTATTTCACTTAGTTTCCATCAGACATCTACACGATAGCTGTATATACTTTTAACAAAATCAAACTGAACCTATTAACTTTATAGGAAACAAACCAGGAAATAAAACATAAATCCAACCACCAAAAAAAAAAAAAATTTTATAGGAAAACTATTAATGTAAAGATAATAAACACACACCAACAAATGTTATCCACTGACCTGTGACAGGTGGGAGACTGGGTGGTAATGGACCTGGAGGTGGCACTGGGGGTCTAAGATTCACAGGTGGAGGTGTAAGAATTGGTGGAGGTGGGGGGAGTCCAGGAGGTGGTGGTCCTTCAACAACAGGAGGCTGTGCTGGGAAAGGCAGCATACCAGGAAGATTGACATCTTCTACAACTACTGGGTCACTTCCGTGATCAAAAGGGCACATGTCACCTCTCATACAAAAACCCTTTTCTGTCAGTAAAAAACAGAAAGAAATGTGAAAAGTACTGGAAATACAAATAGTCTCTAGGTTAACAAAACATTAATCTTTTTAATAATGAGCAAAACTACAATTTTTTTAACCCCATTTTTTTCACAGAAATTTGTCCTCTCTTATAGCAGAGTAGTATTCCATTACCTACAGATACCATATTTTGTTTATTCAATCATCTGTCGATGGGTATATAAGTAACTTCCAGGATTTAGTTATTACAAATTTTGCTTTATAAACATTGGTATGCATGTGTTGCTGTAGCAGACACACAAACATAGATGCCATATAGTACCTCTCATTTAAGTGAGGCAAACTATAAACAAGTACAATTATAATGGAAGGATAGAAAGGGACAAGGAGTAAGGGGGAGGAGGGGAAGGGGAAAGGAAAGGGATAAACATGTGCCATGTACAGGACCCTAATAACTCCAATCAATGTAAACATAACATGTCATAACATGAGTTAAGACAAATAATATCAACAAGTATGTAAAAGGTGACAGGGAAACTAGAGGAGCAGGGGGAAGGGAGGGAAGGGGTTAGAAAAAAAAGCTATAATATGTACATGTAACCTCACCCTAAAATGATTATAAACTGTGTCAAATTGCAAACATGTACTAATTAAAAGAATGAAAGAAGTTAAAAAAAATTTATCAAGTGTTAATATGTCTAACATGCAAATGCATATTATCTAATGTACCTAATATACCTAAAAAAATATATCACCAAAGTAAAGCCTACCAAGTTAGCTAGCAAGATGACATAAAACTTATATTTAATCTTTGTCACATTTTTGTCATTAAAAACAAATCCTTCATTTAAATCTCTCATTTGAAATTACAAGAATATTTCAGCTCTAGCTTTAGTAAGTTACAAAACTTTTCCTATTAATACTTAAGTCTTCAATTCTCTTATAAAAATCTTATATAAGTAACACATTTCTAGGTTGTAGCTACATTCTAATATTCAACCATTTCTAAAGTGAGTTTTGTCATAATGTATTAGAAACAGCTTCCTTGAAAAATAACTCAATAGATACGAATCTAGGAGTGGAATGGGAGTAGGTTTAAAAGTGTTAACATTTTAAACCTTTCATAGAAATAGTCTTTGAATTGGTAATAAATAGGCAGAGGTAACCACTGAAATGTACAATAATACTTGGGAATTCAGGAAATGATAAAGACCAAGTTCTCAATACTTTAATATCAGAGATAAGTCTGTAACTGTACCACCTAAAGTTACAGAATTTAGGAGGCTGCAGATATTAATTCAATACTTTAATTGAAAGACTTACCGTCATAGTCTCTACACCGTTTCTTTGGCATTGGTGGTCTTACATATGAGTTATGGTCCACTTGGTCTTCATGAAATTCAGACCAACTTTCAGTAGTGTTATTACCATGATGTGTAGGTGCAATAACAGTAATAGTGCTGCTCAAAGTAGGTACAGGATAGTGACCAGATGAGATATTAGGTACTGAAGAGACTGGAGTATAATTATTTTCTAATGGATCTGCTCTATCCAAGTCGTATTTAGGTTTTACCAGATCCCTTTCTGCAACAAAATACAAACAGTTTACAAAGGACACTCTACTAAAAAACAAAAGAAAAAACAAACAAACAAAAAAGACCCAGTGTCTCAGTTTTAAGGTGGTATTTTTTGCTACAATAAGGAATTTTAAAAAAATTATTTATCTTGCAAACTACTTAATTATGACAGACCACTTCAATGTAAGTTATTTCTATTCAATATGACCTAAACTATAAAACTATACAAAAAGTTATTCTACTGTTTAATGAATTTTTCCTTGAAATTTTGTTTCTAGAGAAATTTTATTATCTTCATTACAATCTTATTAGTATACCCCACAAAAGAGAACATGTGATAAAAACACTATTTTCCCACTGATAAATATTTCGTCATCCATCTGAAAACGCTGTGACCTTTTTATAATGAACACTATTAAAGATGAGAATGAATAAGAAATGGAATAAAGGGAGTTCATATTAAACATAAACTAGGCAGTACACAGTTCCAAGAAAGAGAAATACCATGGAAATAAGTGAAGCAATGTGCAAAGAGAGCTACTAGCTATACCTACATTATAGCCCAGGAAAATGCCGTAAGAAAAACACAGCAGAATACAAGGATTACACGAAGGCAAAAAACAGTATTAAAAGTAACAAAATCTAAGTTAGAATAAAAGTGTTTCACTCAAAGATGCTTTAGTTATATTTTTTGCAATATCTGCCTTTCAATAATATGTACTGGAAGAAAAATTACACATGTTGGAAATGACATACTCTTGCAAGTACATCCTGAAATACATGTTCTAACTTTTTATAGTTTGAGGTACAATACGCAGATAAAAATCTAAATAAAAGTATCCAATGCAATAAGCTATGATCCATGTATATACCTTAATAACATATATAAAAATCTAAATTAAAGTGTATAATGTAAGTTGTGATCTACATATGTAACTGTGAAACCAACACTATAATCTAATGATGAACTGAATCTTCACCTTGAAAGGTATCCTCAGACCCCTTTGTTAATGACCTGTAATCCATTCCTCCTTTACTCTATCTCAAGCAACTACGCACTGGTTGGCTTTGTATCGTTACAGATTAGTACACATTTTCTAAAATCTTATATATGCGTACTTTTATCTGCCTTCTTTCACCCAACATAACATAGAGTGTATGTACCAACAGTTCTTTCCTTTTTATTCATGCTATGGTATATACCACAGTATGTGGATATCATATCAATACCCATCTAGTGATGAGCATCTGGGTTGTTTCTAGTTTAAGGCTATTACACATAAAGCTGGCATAAACATCTGAATACAAACCTTTATATGAACATGTTTTCATTTCTTTTAGGTAAGTATACAGAAGTGGAATTCATGGATCATTTTCTAGGCACAGGTTAACATTTTAAGATACTTCCAAAGTGTTTTCCAAAAAGTCATTTTATCTACATTCTCATCAACACTGAAAATCATCTTTTTTCATTGTAAACGTATGTGGGTAACTGCCGTTTTAACCTACAGTTACAAATATATCTCATAAGAGTTATAAACATGTTTTTTAAAATATTTACTTAGACCACAGGAAAATCATAACATAAAAAAATTGAAGACAACACTGGCAAAACATGAAACAATTTTAAAAACCCTTAAATACAGAATTTTTCACAGCAAAAGAATTCTAACCAAAAAAAAAAAAAAAAGAATGCTAACCAAAATTATGTTTTATTTACCCCGGCTTCGTGTTCTGCTTCTGCTTCTCGTCCTGCTTCTATCTCTATCCCTGTCACGAAGTCTCTCTTTACTCCAACTTCGGCTTCGACTCCTGCTGTAACTGCGACTTCGCCCTCTTCTTCTATTATACCGGTCTCTGTACGAATCTCTTCGGGGAGGGTTTCGATCATAATCTCTTTTGCGAGAACGATCATCTTTTTTCCTTTCATCACGACTTCTAAAGAAATATATGATTATTCTTATGCAAATAATAACTACGCAGGGAACAAACTTTGAATGCAAAGGCTGTGTTCACTACTTACATTTCTTGTCCCATCAACAGAATACAAATATGGGAAAGTCAAATTGAAAAACCTTAGTTCAAGTAGTCTAAAACATTTTTCAGAAACAAAAATTATTTTAATGTCTTAACCCTTAATGTTATACATATCAACATCTATACAGTAAAGCATACGTACATGAAGGTATATTATTTCTGTCTTGTATACCCAACAGCCTTGTATCTATATTCCAGAGGTATTTATTGTATCAGCACACTCTGAACATTTTGAAATTTTAATGGAAAAAGTAAATCACCCTAAATGGAAACTTCAGACAAAAAGGCCTCATGTTAAAATTCCACTGCAATCTCAAGTTAGGAATAAAAATAATAACTAATACATGTCAAGCACAATTTTAAATCTTGCTGCCAGGACATACAAATCTGAATCACATTTTCTTGGTAGAAAAGTATCTAGTAATACTTTCCTGGACCATTAAAAAAATAGGTATTTTTTGCTCCTGTGTAAAAGATAATCAAAGTCTCGTATAAAAGGTAATCAAAATCCACTGAGCATGGCTCAGTGAACCACTCACCTATTTTCTCTGTATCGGGAGCTTGACTGAGGAGGACTATGATTTAGTCTTCTAGAAAATTTCTTCTCTCGCTCTTCTTCCTTAGTGATCTGATATAAAAAAAAAGTGTACAAGTTTAGTTATTCCTTATCATGCTACTATTTCAATGACTCAAAATTAATTTATATAATATAGGAACCAAACTGTCATTTTCTACAAGTAAATTTGCCTATGAAACAAAATCATTTAACTCAGCCATAATGTACAGTTGGCTGAAAGAGTGAACAGTAAAGAAATTCTTAAATATGAAAACAGCGGTAAGAAAATATTTTAATAAATCTCATTTTAATATAATTAATAGCCAATTTTATTCCTCTTTCAAAAGTCAACATACATTCATGTTTTGGTTTCATGGAGTTAATCTCACATAAAACACATCAACAATTGAAATAACCAATGCATTAAAACGGCACTTGAGGGCTGGGGACATAACTCAGCTATAGAGTGCTTGCCTATATGCACGAGGCCGTGCCTTGATTCTTAGCACCACCCAAAAAACCCCAAAAGGTTCAGGGTATTTGAAAAGTCAGTACAGTACCTCTAGTTTCTCACAGCATCACATCAACTATACATTCCTGTTTCCTACAGGTGGTCTCCATTCCTATTAAGTAACTACTAGAAAGCAGGCATAAGAAGAAACAATCCCTTGATCAGTTTTACTTTTTTCCAGGCTTTACTGCTTAGAACATGGCACATTAATATGTGATTTTTAAAAAAGAATTTATAGGTTAAACAAATTCAGAAAACACTGGAAAAAAGTTTCTGTAAATATACCAGGGCTTAAAATTGTCATTTTTAGTAAGAATCCTAAGATATTCTGATGTAACCTACAGATAAGGTATATATGTCCTGGTTTATATGCCAGCTTTACCAGCTCCCTTTGGGTGAGAGCCAACCCAGGACAAAAATTAACACAATTCTCCTAATATACTTCTTCCCTTCTATTTACCTCAATGTACTTGTTCTTGTTGCTGGGACAAAATACCCAATGCTCACAAGTTAAATGAGGAAAGGTTTCTTTAGCTCATAGTTCACAAAGGTTTCAGTTCATAGTCAACTGGTTCCAAGGTAGAGCAGCATGGCAGAGGGATATGGCAGAGGAGAAAGTGCTCATGGCAAGGCAGGCAAAAAGCAGTGAGATTCCTTCTCTTTTTATTCCATTCGGGCTATAAATCTTGTTTGATGCCGATCACACCCAGGGTGGGTCTTCCCACTTCAGCAAATCCACCACCCCTACCCAGAACTATGCTTAAACCAATCAGTGAACTGATTCAATAAAATACAACCGTGATCCAGTCACTCCCAAAAGCCCCACCTCTGAGAACATGAGGCTTGGGGTGGCGGGGGGAACAACAACACACGGACGAACATCTAAGTACAAGGCCTAATAGCACTCGTTCAAGTAATTTATGTTGACAGATAACTATTTTCCATAGCACATGACCAGCTGGAAACTTTCAGTATACCCACAGCATTTTAAACCTATAGTAAAATCTGGCATTTTGACAATTTTAAAAGATCAGAGATAAATAACTTCCACAATTAATCAAGAAAACTGTGACAAAGCAGTAGTCCCTCAACAGATATAAGACTAAGGCTTTACCATTAAATATTTTGGGGCAAAAACTCATACCAAGGCCCTATGATTTATTCAAGATTTTCTGAGAATTAAAACCTAGACATGGTGGCACATGCCTATAATCCCAGCTACTGGAAGGCAGAGACAGGCTGATCACTTGAGCTCCAAAGTTTGAAACCAGCTTGAATAATCCAACAAGGCCTCGTCAAGAAGATATAAAAATTCTAAATAACCCAAACTTCTATCAGTAGGAAAAACAAACACACATGCACACATATCTCACGAGCAAAACCAGTAGTCATTTCCTAAGGAGGCCTTGATTCTAGTAATAAAGCTACCTACCATAAGCAATTTACAAGCATCAACACAGAAAACAAATTTTAAAAAATAGAAAACGAGAAGACATGGAAACAAGATGCAACCCCAGACTTCCAGCTCGCCCAGTGTAAATCCAGGGGGCACTGAGGTGAAAGAAATCAAAAGCCAAGCAGCTGAACTTTCAAAGATGGTAGCAGTGGAAGTAACAAAGAAGATGAATAAGGCTCTAGAAAAAAAATCAAGAAATACTTTCATAGATAACTAAACAGATGATGACCATAATGAAGGAAATGGTAAGTGAATCTAGAGAAGACACAGATTTAAAAAAAAGAAACCGTGACTGCCCAACACAGGAAAGAACTAGATTTTATGAAACAGATTTAAACAAGTATCCAGGAGGTTAAAAATTCTACTGAATATATATGCAGAACTAACCGATGTGAAGACAGAATATCAGACCTAGAAGTCAGATGTGCAGGTAGTTATCATCAAATGAAAGACTTCTTAAAAATAGCTAGGGACCCCCCCCAACACACACACACACAAAGAACACCTGCTAGATAATGCAAATAATAAAATAAGATTAACTAGAATTGAAATATAAGAAGATAACACAAATGATATTAAAAAAAAATCTGTTCACATAAGTAATGGCAGAAAAATGCTCCAGCGTGCAAACAGAATTTGATGCACAAATTTGTGAGGCATACAGAATTCTAATTAGCCATGAGCAGAAAAAACTATACCAAGGCATATAATAGCCCAAGAATATAAAGATGCAAAGCTGTTAAGAGAAAAGAAACAAATCAAGGAGAGTCCACAAGAATCACAGCAGACTTCTCAACCCAAACCTTAAGTTGAGGAGAGCACAAAGTATTTCAAGCACTAAAAGATAACAACTTCCAACCCAGACTGACATAACCCACAAAATTATCTTTCAAAATTGATAGAAAAATAAGATACCTCCCAAGATGAAGAACACCTAAGAAATTTATGACACCAAACCAGCTCTCCAAAAAGTTCTGAAGGATATTCTAGAAAAAGACAATGAAGAATTCCAATAGAACAAATTCGCCAGGCAAAATAAGCAATTAAACAGACAGGAAAAAAGGAACCAACAACATTAAAGTAATATGACATGGATAAGTCAGTTACCTGTCAGTTATAACTACCAATGCAAATGGTCTCAATTCACCAATCAAAAGAAACCGATTGGTACAATGGATTCATAAATGAGATCCAACAATATGCTGCATACAAGAAACACATGTAACCCAAAAAGAAATTCATAGACTAAAAGTCAAACGGTAGAAAACAATACTCCATGTGACAAAAACTCAGAAAAAGCAAGGGTAGCTGTTCTATTTGCAGACAAAATGTTTCAAACCAAGACTGATCAGAAGAGACAAGGAAGGTCACTACATCCTTGTAAAGAGAACAATCCAAGAGGAAGAGATAACAATCATAAGTATATGTGCACTGAATACCAGCACACCTAAGTTCACAAAACAAACATTAATGAACATGAAAAATCAAATAAGCACTAATACAATTGAATGGGGGACCTCCAAATCCCACTGTCGCAAATAGATCAATTAGACAAAGCATCTACAAAGAAATCAGAGATGAGCCAAACCCTTGAGCAAATGGCCTTATTAGGCATTTACAGAACATTCCACTCTACAACAATAATATTCTTCTCAATTGTACACAAGACTTGCTCCAAAATAGACCACACACTAGCTTACAGAACATGCTTAAGTAAATGTAAGGAAATGAAATTATCCCATGCATATTATCAGATAATTAATAAATTAAAAAATTGGAAATCAATTGCAAAAGAAACCACAAAAACTGCATAAACACATGGAAATTAAATAACACCCTCCTGAACAAACGATGGGCCACAGATGAAATTAAGAAGAAATTACAGTTTCTACAATTAGATAATAATGCCTATACAACATACTAGTAACTTATGAGACACATTACAAGCAGTTCTATAAGGGAAATTTATAGTGAATTCCCACATCAGAAAAACAGAGCAAGCTCAAATAAATAACCTGATATTGAACCTCAAGCTTCCAGAAAAAGAAGAGTAAGTTAAACACAAATGACATTTGAGGGAGGAAACTATAAAGATCAGAGCAGAAATTAATGCCATCCATACTAAGAAAAACAATACAGAAGATTCAGGGAATCAAAGAGTTGGTTCTTTGAAAAATTAAATAAAACTGCAAACCCTAAGCCAATTTTATCAAAAAAAGGAAAAGACTCAAATTCATGTAATTAGGAATGAAAAGGAAAAATCACAATGGATCCTGCAGAAATCCAGAAGGTCATCAATACCTACTTTGAGAATCTATACCCTAGTAAGTTGGAAAACACCAAAGAATGGGACAGATTCCTTGATGCACATGAACTACCAAAGCTGAATCAAAAAGATACAAAAATTCTAAATAACCCAAAGTTCTATCAGTAGGAAAAACAAAAGGTCATATCATCTCTATGTGGCACAAACAATGCCTAATACAGTATCTCTTCTGACTCTTCACTGTTAATGAATATATTCCATCCATCTGTCCAGTCTTTTCCTGCAGAGATTTAGGGTAGGGGCAATGGGCACACAAAAAGTAGATACATATGTGAATATATTCATATACAGAGATAAAAATATGTTTCAGTCATACATGTATATATTATTACATAAAATACTGCTTATAAAATCTGGAAAAATAGGAAGGAGGATTAAACAGATAATAATCACATCTCTCATAATAATAATCTCTCACCGCTGACAAGAGCTGTCCTACAAGAACTTTCCAAGTGCTAGACACTATACCAAGTGTTTACACACATGATTTTACTTACTCCTTCTACAATCCTGTAATATTTCTACTTCAAATTAACAAAATGAGGCTTGGAAAAGTTAGGTTTCCAATGTCACATAACAGTGACTTACAAAGCCAAATTGTTAATCAAAATTTGTTAAACCTAAAGCTAGATTAAATCCGGGAATATTACAGTTCAAAAATTGCTAGCAAGAATTTTCTGTGGAATTATAATCTTTAAACATCAAACTGAGAACCAAATTATTATGACTTTTAACTAAGGGTCACATAAGTAGAGTTTAAAAGGCAAAGATTTAAAATAAAACCTCTTAAAGTTTAAAGTAATTTCCATTGTCCTATAAGGGCCCCTAAATTTAACTACCTTAAAGTCTCCCCTTACTAAATACATGAAGGATAGATGCAAACAACTGCCATTCTAATTATAACTAGACTGTATGTCTACAAGATACTGTACAGAAAAGAGTTAAAAGTATGCCTAAGACTGCTATTCTTAGAAGGACCTGCACATAATGCTGGTCCTTGGCTGGCTTCTGCAACCCTTGATTTCTAGAGGAAATTCCCCAATAAAGAATGGCTCATTGGCCTAAATTGTGAAAATATGGTTTTGGCCAAACATCTACTTTCTTCTTGGGAGTCTAGAATTTTGGTATATGCTAGAAGTGGCCTACTCCAAATAAAAACCCTGGGCACTGAGTCTCACAAGCTTCCCTTATTAACATGTGTTGTCACAACTCATTGCCAGGAGAATTAAGCTCATCCTTTGTGACTCCAAGAACTTCGGAAGCTTATACTATTTTCCAGCAGATTTCACCTCATACACCTTTGCTGACTTTACTCTGTCTTTACATTAACTTTACTCTGACTTTACATTAACAAATTGTCATGGTTTATCTCTAGACATCCCCCTAAAGCCTCATGCAATCACAGGTAGAGCTTTTTGAGGGTGACGGGATCATGGGGCTGACAGCTGGCTCAATGTTAAGTGGAGATGTGGCATGGAAGGGTTAACTCCCTACCCAGCCCTGCGCCCCTGACTTTTACTGCTTCCCCAATGCGGCACCAAGAGTAGTTTCTCTTCTACTGTGTCCCTGTACTATGCTGTCCTGCCTTGGAGCCATATGACTGTAAACTGAACCCTCTATATGAGTCAAAATAAACCTTTGCTCCCTTATTTGATGGTGTCAGATATTTTGTCCCAGGGACAAAGAAAGTGACGAAGGCAAAAGGCATAGCCATGAATATAAATACAGGCAAAGTCCCATTAATGTATCTAGTGAAATCATCGAACCTCAAGATGTCATAAAAACTAACACAAAGATACAGAAAACTCAGTTTAATTATTCTTTGTACATTTAAAGAAACTACAAGGTAAGCTGTAAGGTATAACACAAAATTTTACCTCTTCTTTTTTTATATCTTTTTCTTGGTGCTGAAAAAATTCTACCTTCAGGCTTCCTGATGATGGCTGCTCTGGAGGAGGTAGATAACTTTTCGTATTCACAGCATCAAAAAGTTTTTCCACAAATATCTGCGTCTCTAAAAATTAAACAAAAAACAACAGATTAAAAAACATTTTAGAAGATATTAACTCCCTACTTCTATACATTAGACCTCTAATATAATGAAATCTACCTTGGCTTTTATAAATGCAGAAGTTATGCTAAGACCAACAGCTTCTCAACTAGTGAAAAATGGCATAAGTTCCATGGTAATGACTCATTCAATTTGAAAGGTGACACACTGGAATGGTCAGACCTTCTGAGTTAGTAACTTCTAGCTATGACTAGTCTTTTCCATGTAGCCTACCCAGTATTTAACAACAAATACTGTCTAGATATGGGCAAAATACAAAAAGTTGAAAAGAATATGCTAGACAAAATTCACAGTAGTTTCCCAAGCAGTACTATCTTTAAATAAACGTTCAGTCTTTTCTTAACTTTTTAACCTTTGTAAGAAAAAATAGCTGGGTGTGGCAGCATATGCCTATTATCCCAGTGCTTGTGAAGCTGAGGCAGCAGGACTGCTGTGAGTGCAAGGACAGCCTGGGATACATGTGGGTTCAAGGACAGCCTGAATTACACAGAAAGACCATGTCCCCCCAAAGAAAAGAAAGAAAGAAAAAGAAAAAGAAAAAAATCAGCATCTTTTAAAAACAAGCATAAGGATATTAAATGAGAGGAAGCTTCTATTTTAAGTAAGCTCTAGATATAATCAATAATACTCGTTTTTCAACTTTGTTATAATTACAGCCTATCTCTTACTGAGTTCCTTTAATGTTCTGTGGATAATCTGTTTTAACTAACTTATTTTTTTAACTAACTTATTAAAATAAAATAGTATAGTAAAACCAAAGATCTTACCTTTCTGAAGAAATACATCCAGCTGATCAATACATAATGCCTTTAACTCTTTTTCACTTTTGTCTTTCTTTACCAAAGCCAGAACATATTTCGCTAGGGCTGATGGATCTGCATCACAACTAAAGAAAAAAAAAAAGCAACGTTGAAGGACATTTAACCATAAATACCTGCAAAGTCTATAAATCACATTTACAAACTTACTTAGAAGAAATGAAAAACAGTTACATGATTTAATATATGCAAAAAGCACCTGTCTCATGGAAGGTACTGAATACATTTTTCTCTTCAATATATTCTGCAACCATTCATCCACTCATCCATTCCTCTCCCTCCTCCCTTCCTTTACAGTACTGGGAACTGAACACAGGATCTTCACAGTGAGCTATATTCCCAGTCCTTTTTGTGTCTAAGTCATTAAGTTGTCCAGCTCAAACTTTCGATTCCTGCCTCAGTCTTTCAGAGAACTGGGATTACAGTCATGAGTCATCATACCCAGCTTCACTTCTTAAAAACATACACAGTATATTAGTTAAGTAGAAGACAAGAAATCCTAGAAATAGACCCAAACGTATTAAAAATTTGTATTAAGATGGCATCCAAATCAATAAAGAAATGAACCATGCGATAAATGGTATTCAGAGAATTTGGTAGTTACTGTTTTAGAAAACAAACCTGGATTCATGATTTAATGCATACATTAAAGTACAAAACTGCAAAAGTATATGAAGCCATTAATTTTTAGAGAAAAAATGAGTTATTTTGTACCTCTGGAGCAATGAAGACCTTTTCAGTTATGATGCAAATCCATATATCACTAGAGTAATGTGACTGTATTAAAAGAAATTTTCAGAATAAAGTCAAAAGAAAAAAAAGAAAAAAATTGCAAATAGTTAACTTATTACAAAAAGGCAAACTCCTCTAACATGTGAAAGTTTCTATCAAGCAAAACCAGGTTTCTTTCTTTTCTCTTCTTTCTTTCATTAGGACAGGGTCTCAACTATGTACATATCCTAGGCTGGCCTTGAACTCACTATGTACCCCCAGCTGGCTTCAAACCTGGACAATAATAGTCTTACAAAAAATATAACAGTTATTATGTCACAGAATCAAAAGGTATATCCTACACATAGTGGATAATTTTGGCTGCACATTAGAATCATCTACAGAAAAACCTAATTCTGAGTGAGCATACATGCCTAATTCAACTCTCTTTATTTTACTTTGCTGTTTGTTTACAAAGGCTACACAAGCTAAGTCTGATAAGAATCAAGAGTTGAGAACTCCCAATGCACAGAAAACAAATACAATATTCATCATATATAAGATACTCTAAGTTACATCACTGAAGTGATTTTATAGTACATCATCAAATTCTTCACTTCTCCATTCAAATCCCTGAGACTTGAGAATGGGATTAATTTAGTGACTTGCTTCTAACACAGACTATGGCTATGGCTGAAGCAACCGCATGGTCTTACTTCTGGGAGTAGGACATAAAAGGTATTGTGGTTTCCTCTACATTCTCTCCTCAACCCTTGTTCTGGGGAAATCAACTGCTATTCCCCAAGGACACTGAAACAGCCTTAATGGAGAACATTGGGCTATGCAGAATGAAATGAAGTCCCCAGCTAACAGCTCCATGTGAATGAGCTGGGAAGCAGATTCTACATTCCCATAGAACCTTGAGAAGACTGTAGGCCTGAAAAACAGCCTGACTACAATCTTCTTGGAAAGAACTAAGAAAAACCCAGCTAACCTGCTCCCAAATTCCTGATCCATAGAAAACTATGATATAATAAATGTCTATTATGTTACTAAATTTCAGAGTAATTTGCTACTCAGTAATTATAAATCAACTTTTCTCAGAAATCTATTTCCACTTATTCACAAAGACTTGAAGTAGCTATAACCTAAAAGATGCGTGGGACCTCATTACAACTGTATGAGAGATTAAAACAAGATGAAACAAAAATTTTCTGTAAAATATCCTATTATACTAACATTTTCTTTTAAATATAGACAGCATGACTTATGATCAGATTTTTTGCATCCCAATGAATGTGAAAATGGTAACTATGATCAAATAAGCCCGAAGATACTTCTATCTGGCAATCTAGTAATACTGTATAACAATACTATAACATGAATAAGCACAAGCAACTAAAACTTTATCTAACCTGACATCAAGCTAAACATTCTTCAGTTTACTGCAAAGTATTTTGATATATAATAAATACCATTAGACAACAGCCGGGCGTGGTGGCGCACGCCTTTAATCCCAGCACTCGGGAGGCTGAGGTAGGAGGAGTGTTATGAGTGCGAGGCCAGCTTGGGCTACAATGTGAACACAAGGTCAACCTGAGCTACATAGTGCAACCCTGCCTCAAAAAACTAGGGCCGGGAGTTTGGCTCAGTGGCTTAAGCACCTGTCTGGTAGGCGCGAGGTTGTGAGTTCAATCCCCGGTGCCGCAAAAAAAAAAAAAATTAGACACCAAACTGCTCAGTCTCTACATTGTGTCCAAATGCTACACTGGTTTTACACTGGTTTGTTACGATGAATTTTCAATTTCATAATAACCTTTCTAATGACTTGCCATTTTCCATTTGTCTTAAACACCAAATCTATTCCATTGTCACATTATTTTTAAATACGACACTTTAAAAGTGAATTACAATGTTAACAGCTAAACTCTGAAGGAAGACTAGTTATTTTTATAATAACTACTATCTATTATACTATAGTTTGAGAAAACAGCAAGATAGAACTAGTGAACAATCTTTGCTCTATACCTGCAAGAAGCAATCTGAATTGGATAAAAAACCAGTAACAGACACAAGAAGAAACAAACTATCTGCTTTGTGTGGTGGTGCACTCTGGCGGGCTAAGACAGGAAGATAGCAAGTTTGAGCCTAGCCTGGGCAACTCAGTGACTTAGTAAGACACTACCTCAAAATTTAAAATAAAAAAAGGGGTTCACGATGAAGCTCAGTGTAAAGGCTCTGGGCTCAATCTCCAGTACCCAGGAGGGAAGGGAAAAAAAGGAAAGCTACCACATACTAAAATTCTAAATGCTTGAGATAGTCTAAAAGGCAGATTACTTCTAAAAATTTGTTAGAGTTCAAAATATATAGTAAGACAATGTTTATAATTTCACATTTACTATCATAAGTAATTTGTACTTGACAGGCACTTTATAAGTCGTTCCACTGGAATTGGCATACTTTCAAAACAAAAGTTATATACTTCCAAACTACGGCTGAATAGAAAATAATGTGAACCACATAACCTCAATAATATACCAAACTGGTAAGTATTAGGGAAAGACAAAATATGTCCTCTTTTTCACTTGTTTTAATTAAAAGTACTGATGCTACACTAGCTGAACTTCTAGAAATAACTTGCTATGCAAAATTAATGAAATAAAAACTATTAAATTACCTATCAAAATAAAATTACATTAGGATAGTAAAGGGCTACTTTTAGAAAGCTGTCTCCATGGGCACCAATGTTGTTCACAAGGTATTTTACTATACTAGTTGCTACTACCCCAGATATGTTCATGATTTGAATGACACATACCTTGTCAGAGATATACTCTTCCTCTGAGAAGTAGAACATCTCTATATAGATCACAAAGAAAAGAGGGTAATAACCAAGTTTTGAAAATGAACTATTCATGTGTGTTCTCTGGGTCTAAAAGCATCTAAGTCAGATTATTGTAAGAGAAAAATACATGGATAAATCTATTTCACTAAATTAGTACCACACTTCTATCAGGGTCAATTTTTCATCTTCATAAACTTTGATAAATAAAACAAGAAAATAACCAACTATTCTAGGTTTGATGATTATCTTCCAAATATCACAATCATTATTTAATAATATTTAATATACACTTGCTATGTCAGACACCATTAGGCTTGAGGATACAACTTAGAAAAAATAAAGTACCTATGCCCACAGAATTTGCAATAGAGGTGGAGGGAGACAGGTTACACACATATATATATAGGATATACAGTCATGCACAAGAGTGTTTTGAAGAAAGATAACTCTGGGTAACAGGGTAAGTATAGATGAGGAGGCAGGACTAGAAAGAAATAAGGGAAGGAGGAAAGGAGGGAGGAAAGTAATAACAAATACAGGACCTTAGATAGTTTATCTGGGAAGGACTTTGATGATGAGACATTTAAACAGACATGAAGTTAGACAGAGATTTGAATGGAATGCAAGCATGCTTCACGGTTACCCTGGGAAAAGGACAACCCAAACCAAGGAACTGCAACAGTAAGAACCTGAGGTAAGAACCTCATTGATACACAGGATGAAAAAGATTCCAGTGAAATCAAGTAATATACACAAGCATCTGGATTTCTAATCTCTCCTCTTCAAGGATTTCAAATTAACTACTTAATGACCTTTGTCAGATTAAATACCTAGAACACTATAAAGTCATTCACACAATGATTAAAAGGTATAAAAATACTTTATCTCTGAATATACTGTGTTAAGGATGCAACCAGTAAGATTACATTTTATTTTAAAAAATAGTATAGTTGAAGAGGTCCAGCTTCACACATAACTTTTAAAAGCAAAGAGGTGACTAAGTAAGAGGATTACTCTCTTCCAGATACACATCAAGAGGGAAGTGCAACGAACTCAGTAAATTACAGAAGCCAAAGTAAAGCAAAAAGTCAAATTTTAATAATAAAATATCCCCCAAAGAACTGAATTCTCTTAATAACATGAATCAAATTGCCCAAGAAATAAAGGTTGCAATTAACCTAACACACTTGTCATATTAATGTATGTCTATAATTTAGAATTTTCAAAATAGTAATGAGACCAAAAAAAAAAAAAAAGCTACAATACTCCAGTACAATATTTCAAAATGAAGTTTGTTTTGCCCAAGCTTTTTGAAGGCTTTAGAAATTCAGTGGAAGATAACTGATAGAATTTAACCTAAGCCTCCATTTTTGGTAATCTTGAAAAGGCGGAGCTGGAGGTGGTAGAAATTAAAAATTAAATTTAAATATGCTAACTGAGTAATTTTAGAACACGGATATACACCCACGTCTGTTCCTAAGCAAATTTCATTTTATATTCATGAAAAATATCTAATTTGCATCAAAGTCATGATTCTATATTCTGTATTTAGGATTACTTTTTTTAAAAAACATAAATTTCACTGCAAAAAATACACTGAAAATTTTAAATGTTAGTTTAGTGTGCTGCTTTATTCTACTAAAATAAAGCAAAAACATCATTTGTATACAGTAACTACAAAGTCATTAATAATTACTACATACCCAGTTTATTCTACAAAATGACCATCAAAACATTTAAACATCAACATCACACAATCTACTTAATTACTTCAAACGTTTATAATTAATTTAACTGTAGACTGAAAAATACCTTTAATGACTTTGAATGTAGCGTTTAATACAGGAAGTTAGACCACTCCTTACATGTTTTTACATTCAGTCTGTTGTGATATGTTGTGTTGAAGTACATGAAGGAAATCCGTTCTAACAGACAGTTGGAAAAAAAAAAAACAGACACTACAAAAGTTTTAGGAACCCCCACCAATCCTCACATCATAGTTAAGAAGCACTGCTTTAGATGTTATTAAGGAATTACCTATTACATGTCTAACTCAAACATTTTCACCCTTTCAAAGACCCAATAGAATACAAAATCAAAGTAAAAGTATGTACAAATAAATGTAAAGAGCAGTTAACCACATGGCAAGTTAAGCATAGGTAGTTGTAGTTATAATATACCACAGCAATTTCAAAAACCAAAAACACTAAAATAGCAATATGGCAGCCTACAACAAAACACAGCCAGGTGTGTGGTGATTTTTATCCCAATTCATATTGAGGAAGAGTTGAGTTTTCTGAGAAAAGGCTGGTTTCCAAAGGTTATTGCTTTAGTTACATCCTACCTAATTTGAGATAATCATTACCTTCAGTTACTAAAAGGTAGGAAACATTTCCTTACCAAGAAATAGCAGAATTATCCAGGAGAAATACTACTAAAGACTACAAATACAAAACACCCAGTTGTATCATTCTATTGTACAAACTTGGTTGACTCTATTTAAATCCTTAAGACGTTTTGCATATATTTTTGTTTTGTTTTTGTCTTCATACATTTAAAAATTAAAAAATAGTCACCATGGTTAATGCAGTATAGCGGGCTACACACATTCACTTCTAACCCTTTTTCTAATAGTGTCACCAAATTTTCTAATACAGCCACTACGATCAGGCTGAAAATATTTTTACTAAAAAGAAGTCATCACAGATAGGTTTAGAGTCACAAATTTCAGGATTAAGAAAATTAATGTTTAGTTTCTTCATCACTGAAAATCACTGTTCTGGGTCACTGTATTCTCACTTCCATGGCGGCCTGCTCTCACTCAGTTTAGTGTACTTCTTTTTTTTTTTCTACTTTTTTTGGCCCAACTCTCGCTCTGCAGAGTTCATTCCTTTTCCTTCCTTTAATAAAACTTTGTGACTGTTAAAAAACAAACAATAAGAAAATCGTTGTTCTGCCAAATTCAACATTATTACAAATACTGTAAATAAGATTACAAATAAGGCAGCATTTATTAGCCTGTCAAACATAACAAATGTTAATTACTAAAGAATGAACTATGATAGAATTGTAAACTTATAAGATGCTTACATTCACCCCTTAAATTCTGCTCATTTATTTTAAGTACTATATTCCCTTTCAAGTCCACTTGGCCCTAAACCATACTGTCAGCCCTTCCTTGAAGCAATGTGGTATCATAAAAAAAAGTCTGAACTCCAAAAAATCTGGGGCTTTCGGGTTTCTACTTCTGTATCATTTTTACTTTATTCACTAGTTACATAATCCTGGGTTAGCATTTTACTTCTCTGCACTTTACTCATTTTTAAAACAAAGATATCAAAACATATTGTATGAAAAAGTGGGTCATTTGGGGGAAAAGACTTACTTAGAAGAACCCAATGATTTCATTTATATCAAGTTCTTAAGTCTGGCAATACTACTACAGTACATAGAGAAAAAAAGTCAGAATAGCACTTTCTTCTAGATGCAGGAGGGAACAAGGGAAGCAGACTAATGAAAATATCAAGGATAATGACAATGTTCTTTAACTTCATTCTGAATCACAAAAATGGTTGCATCTGTCAAAATATAACATACTTATTTGACTGTATGCAAATTTTAAAATTAAAAGAAAAACCTATACCAATACTGAACTCTTAACGACACATATATTTTAAGAATAAGTGCACTGATGGTTGAAACTTACTTTGAAATGAAATTAAAGAATACAGATTGACAAATACACAAAATATAAATGGCAGAATGTAAACGATGGATGTATCACTGTAGTATTGCAAAGACTTCTCTGTACATTTGATTTTGATTAATAATAAAATGCTAGGAGAGGGTCAAACTATAGGAAAATTCTGATGATTATTAACAGTGGCTGAACCTTACCAGGAATTTTAAATCAAAAATTGAATGTGGAATAACATACATAAACCCATACAACATATTAAAAATCTAGAATAAATCCAAATACCGATAGGAATTTAGTATATAAATGAGGTGGCACCTCGAAGCATTAGGAAAACACAGATTAGGCAGTCATTTGTGTAGAGATAACTCTAAACACAACTCAATGCAACAAATCAATAGTTTGATCCATGTTTCATACCCAACTACCAAATATATTTTAGGTGGTTACAAGATTCAAGTGTTAAAAACATCATACAGGACATGGATGATATCACTAGGCAACTCTGAAAGAGAACCCCTGACTGCCTTCAATTTCTGGCTTAATATAGCATGATATGATTTATAGCATGCAGTCATTTATTCAACTTCATTGACTGTGGTAAATCAATTAGTATACTGGCAAACAGTAAGGAACACTAGTGATACCACTGTTGCATTGTCATTGCCATCAATAGTCTCATCTTAGAACAGAAAAACTTTTGTGTGGTCTGTGACACAAAGTTCAGACTCCAGAACTAAGACACTAAATCCAACTACATAAAATGCAACTATTCTATATCAAAAAATTACCAAGCTAGGCATGGCGTTACCTGCCTATAATCCCAAATACTCAAGCGTATGGGCCAAGTAGGATCATTTGAATACAGGAGCCTGAGACCTGTCAGAACAACATGGTAAGAAAAAAAAATTACCATAAACAGAACCAATATAAATGTCAGTATTGAGCTATACGTGGTGGTGCACGCCTGGAATCCCAGCTCTGGGGAGGCTGAGGCAGGAGGATCACCAGTTTAAGGCCAGTCTGGATTACACAGTCAGTTCAAGGTCAGCCCAAACTACATAGCAAAACCTTGTCTAAAAACAAAGAAACACATAAATAAATGTCAGTACAGGGAAGAGAAAGTTGCAGCTCCTTATCACAATTTCTCTGACAGGTGGCGCACGCCTTTAATCCCAGCACTCGGGAGGCTGAGGTAGGAGGAGCATTGTGAGTTCGAGGCCTGCTTGGGCTACAACGCAAGCGCAAGGCTGGCCTGAGCTACACAGTGCGACCCTGCCTCAAAAAACCAGGGCCGGGAGTTTGGCTCAGTGACTTAAGCGCCTGTCTGACAGGTGTGAGATTGTGAGTTCAATCCCCGGTGCAGCAAAAAAAAAAAAAAAAAATTCTCTGACATGGGAAAGTGTTTCTACAGGTCAACTTTAAAAAAAAAAAAAAAAAAAAAAAAAAAACTAACAGCAAAATTAGGAAGAGTATGAACAACTGACAGAAAAATGTGCATGTGTGCATGCGCATGTGTATATTTGTGTACATGTTCTCTATATGTCTGGCTCTTAAAATGTAAGAAAATTTTCTCAACCTATTTCATGTCAAGTACACATTAAATCGATATTAGCAGTTTCTCTTCTGGAGGGTTGTAAAAAAAAAAAATCATAAGAAACCACTGTTCTCATCCTAACAAAAAAACAAGTCAATGAAAATACAAAGTTAGGCTGGGTGTGGTAGCACATAGGACCATAATTCCAGCATTCAGGGGGCTGAGGCAGTAGGATCGCTGCAAGTTCAAGGCCAGCCTGGGCTACGAAGTGAGTTCATGGCTAGTTTGAACTACAACAGTGAAACCTTGTCTCAAAAAAAAGACAAAAAAAAAAATCAAAGTTATACTATTTTTCTGAAGATCTGAGGACACACATACACACACACACAAACATGCACACACACAAATGAATTAACTAAACATTAAAAAGTGACAAGCCCTGCATAAGAAAGAAACCCATGGTTACTCTCATCCCTGATGAAAAATGAAGAACAAAAATCTGCCACAGATGGGAGGTATCAGCAAAACCTTAAACTATTTTTAAGTCGCATATGGTCTATCCAGACAGACTAGAATCTCAAGTTTCTGAAGCCACAAAATGAGATAACACCCACTCCCATCACAACTTAGTAACTAAAAATTCCAAAGTAGTTCTGGGAGCAGTGCAGAGAACTAGAAAAGATCACCCTTCTATGTAACTGTGAGAACATATCTAAGATCCATAAGACAGCATCATACAATCTAATATACAAGGAAATTAAGTCTCACAAAAAGGAACAGTGAGGTAGAAAAATGTCTGAAGATGTTAATGACCAAGAACTTTCTAGAAATGATGGACATCAAAACATAGATACTAAGTGGCAACCCAAAAATAAAACAAACTGTTCACTCATCCCTATGCTACTGACTAAATAAAAAGAACTATATCTGACAGGTAGTAAAAGGAAAAATTATACACACGCGTAACAAACAGGCAAACAAAAGCTCAAATGACATATGATTTCTTATCAAAGACAAGAGGACAGAAGCAATGGAACAATGCCACAAAAAAGAACTGAAAAGCCAGGTATGGTGGCACATGCCTGTAATCCCAGCACTTGGGAGGCTGAGGTAGCAGGATCCTTGTAAGTTCAAGACCAGCCTGGGCTACGAAGTGAGCTCAAGGTCAGCCGCAATGGCACTGCAAGACTCTGTCTCAAAAAGACAAATAAATAAATAAATAAATAAGAACTAAAAGAAAACAATAAAACCAGTAACCTAAACCAGGCGTGGTGGCGCACGCCTTTAATCCCAGCACTCAGGTGGCTGAGGCAGGAGAATCATTGTGAGTTTGAGACCAGCCTGGGCTACAAGTGAGTTCAAGGCCAGCCTGAGCTGCATAGTGAGACCCTGTCTCAAAAAACTGAACCAGGGATTTAGATCAGTGGCCTAAGCACCTGCCTGGCAGGCACAAGGTTGTGAGTTCAATCCCCAGTACCGGGGGGTGGGGGTTCAAGGGGGGGACAGTAACCTAGTACACAATGAAAAGGAGATTCCTCAAAAAACACCTAGAAATGCCACTTGACACAGTCATTCCCCTTCTTTCCAGGAGTGTTAAAGATACCACATTACAGTGATACATGCATGCCTATACTTACACCAGCACAACTCATAATAGCTAAATCTTAGAAATAGCCTGTAGGTCCACCAACAGATGACTGGATAAAGAAAATGTAGTATTCATACCAAAGGAATGCTACTCTGCCATAAAGATCAATTTGAGTCATTTATAGGAAAATGGATGAATTTTGTGACCACAATGTGAAGTGAAATAAATCAGACAAGAGCTTAAAAATCACATGATTGAGTCATTGGCCGGAACCAGAACCAAGAAGTCAGTCTACCCTTCCTGTGGACCAGTGGCAGCCATGGGTCAGAAAGAGAGCCAAGAAGTAAGCCTGCCCTTCCTGTGAGCCAGCAGCAACCATGAAGGCCAGGAAAAGAACTAAGAAGTCAGCCTGCCCTTCTCATGGCCAGCAGTATCCACGTAAGCTGTTAAAGAGAACCAAGAAGTCAGCCTGCTCTTGCTGTGAGTCAGAGGCAGTCACGCAGGCTGGGAAGAGAACCCTGTCTGCCTTTCCTGTGAGCCAGCTGGCACACGGATTGGGAGACAAGGAGAAACACGCCCTCCCACCCCATGTAGGCAACTGGCTGATTTGGAGGAACACAGGCTGAGATGATAGAAACTGAGGTGCAAAAACAACTTAATGCTTAAATTGACTGATTGACTTTGTAGGCCTGGGGCCAGTAGTCTGAGCATCAGTTTAGAGGATAACAATATGCAATACAGCAACTATGGGGGATTTCCTTCTGTCTTGTTTTTGAAATCCAATATTGTCCTTGCTGCTTTTGTTTTGTTGTTTTGTTTTATTCCCTTCAAAATAAATTAAAAAATCACATAGTTTCTCTTATATGAGAAACCCAAATTATAAATAAAAAGCAAAATAACAGACAAACAATAGGAAGAAGGGAGCTAGATCCTTCTCAAATGAAAAGGGGATCAAGAGACTGAGGGAGGGAGAGGGAGAAGAGAAAAAGGGGGATAAAAAAGGAATTATGATGTGTTATATACATGCAACATGTACTGTATTTTTATGTACTCATAAAAATAAATAAAAAATTAAAAAGAGAGAAAAGGACAGCAAATTAAAGCTAATGTAAATATTTTTAAAGGAATAATAAAAACAAAAATTTGAAATAGAAAACAGGAAAAAAAAGTCAGGCATGAAAGTACACACCTGTAATCTCAGTTGCTCTGGAGGCTGAGGCAGAGGATAGTAAATTCAAGGGCAGCCTGGGCAACAAAGCTAAACCTTGTCTCAAAAGAAAAACAGGAAAAAACATAAACACTAACATTGTTATATAGAAAGATGAAAAAACTGACAAACTGCCACGAAAATTGAGTAAGACAAAAAACAAAATTACCAAGAGCTGATATGTAAAAGAAAATGAACATCACAATAAATTCTACAGCAAATAAATGAGTACATGCAATAAACAAGTATTACAATGCAAACAACTTTATGTCAATAAAACTGGCAATGTAAGAGAAAAATCCTTAAAATTCATAAACCATCAAAATTGACACAATGTGAAACAGAATACCTATACAACACTACACTTTTTAAAAATACTGACTTGGTAATCATACTTCCCATAACAAAACTTTTAGTTTCAGATGGTTTAATGGAAAATAATATTAATCCTAAAATTCTTCCTAATGCTTCTTCTACTGGTTGTCATATTAGCAAATCAAATCCAGCAGTATGTATTAAAAAGGTAATACATCATGACTAAACAGGGTTTATCTCAAAAATACAAGGCTGGCTTAACCTGGTCAATATGGAAATACACATTAACAAAGGGAGGAAGGTCAATATGATCACATTAACAGATGCAAAAAGGTAAGTTAACAAATTCAATACTCTTTCAATGACAAAAACCGTAAATAAAGACAAGATAGAATTTCCTCAATTTGGTTAAAAAAAGTCTACAAAACAATTTGTTCAAAAATATTCTTAAAATTTTTTTTAAAAAGCCTTAGTATCAGTTATACTAAACCCTTAAATCTCTTTCCCCTAAGGAGGAACAAGAAAAGATGTCCACTCAATACTATACTCCAGGTGCTAGCCAATGTAAGAAATGAAAACATAAAATCAGAAAAGTAAAATTACCGTTATTCATAGATGACATGACGATAAAAATTCTCATGTGTTAGCTTTCTGCTACAATAATAATAATACCTGGAACAATCAACATATAAAGAGAAAAGGTTTATTTTTGGTTCACAGTTTGAAGGTTCTAGAACATGTCCAATTGGCCCCACTGCTTCTGGGCCTAGGCCAAAGTAGCAAATAAAAGTGAGATCACATAGCAAAACAAAAGACCTTGACTTATGGCTGGGGAAAAAGGAAGAGAAAGGGGCAGGGGTACAACCTCCAATGATAAAAGATCTCCCACAAAGCTATACTTCTTAAAAGCCTCCACTACCTCCCAGCACCACAATGAGGACCCAGAGTTTACCTCACAGACATTCAGGGAACATTTAAGATCCAAACTTACAGAATCTACAAAATAGCTACTAAAACTAATAACTGTATTAGAAACTTACAGAAAACAAGGTCACTATACAAATATCAATTATATTTTATAATTAAAATTAGAATATGGAATTTTAAAATTCTGCTTATAAAACATTAGGAAAAAAGCTAACAAGATTTTTAATATCTCAGCAAAAACTACAAAATGTTACTTATCTATGGGTAAAACCTCTCAAGAAGAATCTCCAAGTAACAGATCTCAAATACTCAAGTGATGAGTTTCACCAATCTGAACTAATGCTGGGAAAGAATACTGTGGGAAGTCACTGTTTTCAAATGGATAGATCAGACAGCCTTCTTGAAGAACATTACACTTGAACTTTACTTTCCATATTTATGTATAATACATAAATACATACATGTATGTGTATATACATACAATATAAACAAAAGAAATGATGAAAAGCCATAATCAAAGTCCTGCAATCAAATGTCTTGTTTTGGATCCTGTCACCATAATTTACTATGAACAAAGCACACTTTTTTAATCTTTCAGAGATTTTTATACAATGGAGTACTACTCAGCTATTAAGAAAGATTGTATTGAGACTTTCATAAGTAAATGGTCACGACTTGAGACCATACTCATAAGAGAGATAAATCAAACCCACATGTGTAAATACCGTATTGTCTCCCTAGTGTAAGAAATGGAAAAGTATATATGATTCAAAATCTACAATAAATACTATGGAAGGGTAAAAAACAGCTCAAAGAGCAAAGATAATTGGGAAGGGAATGGGCGGAAAGAGAAAAGGGAAGAGGAAAAGATATAAACCTGTATATATGTATATG